>PVKA01009073.1:0-69909 GCA_004027165.1 Ctenomys sociabilis
AGCAGGAAGATCACTATGAATGTGGGCTGCATGCATAGTGAGATCCTGCACCAAAAAAATAGAAAGAGACAAAAAACCCAAAAAATAAAACTTTTGGGGGGCCAGGGAGATGGCTCAGTGGAATAAGCACTTCCCTTGTAACTGCAAGGGCCTGAGTTCAATCCCTGGTTCCGCAAAAAAAAAAAAAAAAAAAAAAAAAAAAAAAAAAAAAAAAAAAAAAAAAAAAAAAAAAAAATTAGCAAAGATATAGCAGAACTGAACCAGAGCTTGGAACAAATGGACCTGGTGGACATACACAGAGTGTTCCTCCCAACCACAGCTGAATACACATTTTTTTTAGCTGCACATGGATCATTTTCCAAAAATAGACTAAATACTAGTCCAGAAGTCATGCCTAAGTATATGCAAGAAAATAGAAATTATCCCATGCATATTATGTGACCACAGTGCAATGAAATGGGAAATAAATGGCAAAAGAAACCAGAAAAGCCTGCTAAATTCATGGAAACTAGACAACACCGTACTCAGCAATCAATGGGTCACAGAAGAAATTAAACAACAAATTCAACAGTATCTACAATTCAATGAAAATTCAAACACAACTTACCAGAATTTATGGGATGCGATGAAAGCAGTTAGAGGGAAAATCATAGCTATGAACCCACACATTAGGAAAACAGAACAGGATTAAATATACACCCTAATGTTACACCTCCGACATCTAGAAAAAGAAGAGCAAATGAAACCCAGAGCACAAAGACGGGAAGAAATCATAAAGATTAGCCCAGAAATTAATCAGTTGAGATGAAGAAAACAGATCAAAGAATCCATAAATCAAAAAGTTGGTTCTCTGGAAGACTAAATAAAGTTCATAAGCCTCTAGCCAACCTCATCAAAAAGAGGAAAGAAAAAAATTCAAGTGTATGCAATAAGGAATGAAAAGGGTGAAATCGACACAGACCCAGCGGAAATTCAGAAGATTATTAATAGTTACTTCGAGAATCTTTATGCTCACAGAATAGAAGACACAGAGGAAATGGACAGATTCCTCGAAAGGTACAAATTGCCAAAAGTGAACCAAGAAGATATAGCAAATCTCAATAAACCAATAACAGCCAACGAAATACAAAACGTAACAAAAAACTTCCAAACAGAAGTCCAGGTCCTGATGGATTCACAGCTGAAATCTACAAGAAATTTATAGAAGATATAATCCCTACACTCCTCAAACTCTTCAATGAAATTGAAAAGAAAGCAGTCCTCCCAAAATTATTTCTGGAGGCAAGGATTATACTGATTCCAAAAACAGGGAAAGACACAACCAAAAGGGAGAACTACAGGCCAATCTCTCTCATGAACATAGATGCAAAAATATTCAATAAGATTCTAGCAAATAGAATACAGCAAATCATCAAGAAGATTGTACACCATGACCAGGTAGGATTCATACCAGGGATACAAGGATGGTTCAATAGTCAAAAATCTATAAATATAATACACTATGTTAATAGAATAAAATGTAAAAAATACATGATCTTTTAAATTGATGCAGAGAAAGGCTTTCACAAAGTCCAACACTTATTCATGTTCAAAGTCTTATAGAAAATTGGAATAGATAGACTCTACCTCAACTTGATAAAAGCCATCTATGACAACCCAAAATCTAATATAAACCTAAATGCTGAAAAACTGAAATCTTTCACTCTTAAATCATGTAGAGGCAAGGATGACCTCTATCAGCCCTCCTATTCAATATAGTTTTGGAATCATTAGCAACAGCCATTAGAAAAGTGGGAGAAATAAAGGGAATAAGAATAGGTCAAAAAAAAGTTCAATTATCACTATTTGCAGATGACATGATAATTTACTTGGAAGACCACAAAAATTTCACCAAGAAGCTACTAGAACTTATACATAATTTCAGTAGCATAGCAGGATACAAAATCAATACTCAAAAGTCAATAGCATTCCTCTACACAGATAACAAGCACAATGAAAGGGAAAGAATAGAAACAATACCTTTTATAATAGCACCAAGGAAAATGAAATACATTTGGATTCACTTAACTAAGGAAGTCAAAGATCTTTTCACGGAAAATTACAACACTCTAAGAAAAAATATTATAGAGGATTTCAGAAAATGGAAAGATATTCCATGCTCCTGGATAGGAAAAACCAACATCATGAAGAGGCCATCCTCCCAAAATTGCTGTACAGATTTAATGCAGCCCCTATCCAACTGCCACCATCATACCTTCCAGACGTAGATAAATGATTTCTAAGATTTATTTGGAACCACAAATGACCTAGAATAGCAAAGGCAATCTTGGCCAATAAAGACAAGGCAGGAGGCATCACAATTCCTGATTTGAAATTATACTACAAAACCACTGTGATAAAATCAACATGGTATTGGCAACAATATAGACATGAGGATCAATGGAATAGATTAGAAGATGCAGAGGCATCTAAGATCACACTCAGCCATCTGATCCCATGAGTGTGCCAAGCTCATTAGAAGAGAGATAGCCTCTTTAACAAATGGTACTGAAAAACCTGGCTTTCTCAATGCTGAAAACTAAAACTTGATCCAGCTCTATCAACATGCACTAAGCTAAAGTTAAAATGGATTTAAGATCTAAACATTAAAACAGAAACACTCAATTTCCTGGAAGAGAAAGCAGGAGGAACTCTTGAAGACATAGGGGTAGGTAAAGAGTTCATTACCAAACATATATTTGCACAGGAAACACTTGAAAGAATCAACAACTGAGATCAACTCTCCTTGAGGAGTTTCTGCACGTCAAAAGAAACTGGCAACAGAATGAAAAGACAACCCAAAATGTTTGAAAAAATCCCAACTAATAAGCCATCAGACAAAGGTCTTCTGTCTAGAAAGTATAAAGAACTAAGATATAACAGGGCCCTCAAACTTAAAGACCCAATTTAGAAATGGGCATATGAGATGAATACACACTTCTCAGAGGATGAAATTAAAGAAGCGAATATATATATGAAAAAATGCTCCACATCGCTAGCCATCCATGAAATACAAATAAAATCAACACTGAGATACCACCTCACTCCAGAAAGAATGGCTATCATAAGGAAATCAACCAACAAGAAATGTTGGAGAGGTTGTTGGATAAAGGGACCACTCCTCCACTGCTAGTGGGAATGTAGACTGGTACAACCATTGTGGAGGTCAGTGTGGAGACTCTTCCAAAGAGTAGGACTGGAAATCCCATTCACAATGGCTATCCCTCTACTGGGAATTTTCCCAGAGGAACCGAAAACATTATATCATAGTGATGTATGTGTACCTATGTTTATAGTAGCACAATGTGTGATAGCAAAATCTTGGAAACAACAAAGATGTCCATCACATGAGGAATGGTTGAAAAAGATGTGGTATTTCTATATAATGAGTATTCCTCAGCTATTAAAAATGATAATCTTGAAACATTTGTATTGAAGTGGTTGCCACTTGAACATATACTCATAAGTGAAATAAACCAGATGCACATGTGCAAATATCGTACAGTCTCCCTAGTATAAGAAGTTAAAAGAAGAAATACAAATAGAAATGTACAACAACAACTGAAAACAATTGAGTCAGATAGAGCAAAGTAAAGAGCATATGCTGCAGCGTACTAATCAGCTTTTCTTCTGGATAGTTAGCAACTTAAATTCACACATCAAAATTGGAGAAATAGAAGAGCCGCAAGGCCAGCCAACATTTTGGCCCTAGCCTTTTAAGGTCAGCGAAGACTCAGAACATAGGTGAACCTGTATTGCAACATTATGAAACTCAGTTGTGACCCAAATTTTCTGAACAAGAAGATTATGCAGCCACAGAGCAAGGAGATCAATGATCAATAGTGTAACTGGGGAAGAGTCACATGGAGAGAAAACTTTCTCTCAGGCTCTCATAGAGAACAAACTGGTCAAGCATGGGCTGTGACTCATCCACATGGTTGACACAGACAAAGAATCTACAGAGTAAGGTACATGATTACAAGATAAACCCTGAGGGGACTTCACTTACCTCATCAGAAACAAAAACTACATGTTTTGATATATTGGTCTTGCTCTGTCTCCGTCTTAACCATCCAGCAGAAAAGTATAAAAATGAGGTATACAATGTGGTGCCATAATAATAAGTTGAGCTGTAATTGGCTACAGTTAACAACTTCTTCAGTTAACTCACTATTATTGTGGAATGCTGTACTGTGTAGGATTGTGTCACTGAGTTCAGTCACCTAAATTGGTTTAATGACAATGGAGTGCCCATCTTTGAGAGGTCTAGACAATAAAAAGGGTATGTAAAGGAATAATCATGTGTGTACATAAACAGTACAGTTAGGATAAATATGCCGTGCTTCTGCATAATTCTATGAGAAGCAAGATTTTCATTAATGGTGGTTGGACAAGATATTATGTTGGCTTCTAGTACTATGGACAACCACTAGGAAAATAACAAGGTAGAAAATAATAAATTATTGAATCTGTGATATAATTCACGTATTTAAAAATAAGATAAGTAAACAGCTACACTTTCTTAACTCACTGATAAGAGACATCTGATATAACTGTCTACAAGTATATCATGTATGCACCTTGCATGATACCAAAACATTATAAAAACAATTTGCAATGTGTTAATTTATTGAATCTGTCCTGTTAATTTGTCTTGAAACTATATCATTTCTATTTGTACTTCATTAAAATAATAAATACAATAAATAAATCATGCTCAAGTACAAATTCTCTGTGATGAATATATACATCTAAAATATTCCAGTAAATTTAACTAACAAAAATAAGGAGAATTAGTTGGACTGGAAAAAAATTATGTAGATATGCACTTATATCGATGTGTGTATAATATGCACCTGTTTGTTTGATAGTTTTGTTGTTGCCTCACCCTTCAGCTTCATTCTAGCATTTCATAGTGATGGGGCATTGGCCATCAGAATTTCTCCCAAAGATCTGAGCTCTCCAATCAAGCCCCTTCCTTTCTCCAGTAACTTCAGTGTCTTGCTTCCATCCCATCCATCAAGATGTTGAGATCAACACCTCATAGTCTAAATTTTTGACCAGCCTAGTAATCACTGGTGAGATTTGGGATGTGGCCCTGGATGAACTCTAAAAACATACATCTATCTCCATGTTGTGTTCAAAAACCAAAAACCAAGAACAAAAAGAGAACAGGGAAATACTGTTGGAATTGGGCATGCCAGCGATATGTTCTGGTTTTGCTGCTTATTAGCTACAGGCATGGAGCACATTCCTTGATTTTCATGAAATTCAGTTCTGTTTTTCAGCAAGGACAACAGAAAGCTACTCTGAAAAGTCTTTGCTAAAGTTATACCACAAGCTCACAATTGGATATTGAGAAGTGCTCAGCAACACTTCTTCCCATCATTCTACTGTTAATCCAGAAGAAGTACACACTGGGCCAGATTTCAAGCGCTGTACCAAGATGGCATAAAAACATGGGTTGGTGCTGTTCACATGGGGCTGGAGCTCAGGAGTCTTCACTGCTTGGTGGGTGAGCAGTGGTCACATCACGCTCACCACTGTTTGCTTCCACATTTTTCAAACAGGGTCAGAATTGCACTCTAGGATTCAATTTTGCCCCGTGTACCTGACACATCTTCATAAAACATATCATGGCTTAGTAATGTGTTTCAGCAAGCTGTCTTTGCACTGGGAACTGAAGTCAGTGAAGACCCTCTGGATGTGGCTCTACCCACCTTTCCACCTCAGCCTCTCTTCCACCTCCCACCTGTGCTCTACTGAAGGTGCACTGTGTCTATGCTGATGACCATGTGAATTTAGTTAGGCTAATGGAGATGGAGGCCAGGCTAAGCCTTGTAATACTGTTTTCATGCATGGACCCATTTTACCCTATGAATCAACAGTTGAGGAATATTTTATTATTCTCATCTTATAAATCCTGAAATAATAGCATGAACAAATGAAGAAACAGAGGTAGGTATGTATCTTCTGTGGCATTGGATCTGAGCTGAGCATGGACTCAGAAGGTGATACTACCTCGGGACATGCATGTTGTGAGGTGGCGACCCACTGTGGTAGCTAAGTTCCAGTGTGACAGCTGGAACTGTGGCCCATTTGCTACCCATCTACATACAGGGTCAGTTCCTCCTGGAGCACAAGCTCACTCCCTTGGGGCATGACTCTGGAACCCCTGACAGCTGTTCAGGGGCAGAAATGAGATGCCCTCCTCCATGAGCACAGACTTCACCTGTGGGACATCTCTATCATTTCATAGAGGAACCATTTGTTCACTCATGAGAACTCCTACAAACACCCTGGACATCTGTAGCATTAATTAAGTCAGCCATGTCACAGATGGAGAAGCAGAAACAGATGGGAAGATTTCAAAAAAATATTCAAGTTCTCCCTGTCTGACCACACATACATCTCCCACACAGCAGGCAAATACTCAGCACTTACAACTGCACTTGGATGAAGCAGATTTAAGATTAGGATAATAAAGATCCAAGGCTGGTGAGATAGTTCAGTGGACCAAGTGCTTGCTTTGGCAAGTGCCAGGACCAGGATTTGATCACTCACCACCCCTGGGGGTGCTGAGCCTGTGACCTGCCCAGGCGTGTTGGTGCATGCCTCTAATCCCAGTGCTGAGGAGGCTGAAAACAGGAGGATCACTAGAAATCCAAATGAGACCCTGCACCAAATACATAAAAATAAATAAATAAATAAATAATGACCCATATTTTATCAACAACAATATAACAGTTTTTCCTCACTAACTACTAGTGGAATCACTTTGTCATCATCATCTCATTTAGATCTTAATTTGGAAATACTATCTGGTTACAGACAGCAAAGATCTTTATTTGCATTGTATAGGAACTATGATACATTATTTTTAAAAGTATTAAGAAAAATGAAGTTATTTAGAAGGCAAATAAAGCAAGACAGAAATTCTGATTGGCAGAGGGAAAGTATGATTTCATCTTGGATTGTGGCATTAAGGCCCCAAGAAAATAGCTAAAGAACTAAAACTATCTCCCATGTCTCTCTCACTTCTCTAAATTATGCAGAGCTTCCTTCCTTGGGATTAAATAAGCCACTATCCATGGGGTAAAATAACTAATTAGCACATTTTTTTTTATTTAATGTATTTCATAGTCCTACCAGGTTTTGGATTTTCTGCCTTTGGCAAGTGGGGATTCTGAAGTTCAGAAAGATTATGCAAGTTAGCCAAAGGCATACACAAGGAAAGGAGTTTTTTGACCCTGAATCATGTGTTTTTCTTCATTAAAAAGTGCGGGCAGGGGTTCCTTGGGGATTACATGAAAGGTAGAGGACTTTGCAATAAGACCCAATCATTCACTGGAGTGTGTGTGGTGGGGTGAGTGTATATCATCAGTTTTGGTTCTCGGAAAGCTTTTTGGTTTTTAGGAACCCATATGCTTTTGTTTATATGGGCACCCCTCATTCTACTACTACCTTCCCACTCTTTCTCAGTGGAAAATTCCAGTGATGCTTTTCCTTACCAGAAAGTACAACATTCATGCTCATCTTTGAGAATTTTTTGCTATGAGGTACCATGACCCCTGTTACAGTGTTGGTCTTAACTGTCCCCCAAAAATTTCATGTGTGTGAAAGGTGGATAATGCAGGGATTCCTTGATCTGTTGGTGAGCCCTGGGAAGAAATCACTGCAGGAAGCAGGAAAAGATATACAAGAAGACAAGAGCTGGATTCAGGTGGAGACCTGTTTGCCTGATGGGTGAAGGACCCCAAGAATGACAATAGGAGTGTTTATTTACACTCTTGCAAAATTATCAGGAGACACAGTGTAGCCTAGAGACTAGTAGTGGAAATTGACCAAGTAGGATGTCTTTCTGAAGACTGAGTAGCTTGGCTGCTTTAGGCCCTGAGGCCTCCTCCTGCCTCACAGACATGATTGGTTTCCAGCTTCAGCCTCCTAGCAGATGGATAATGGGGAGAGCTGCCCACATTAGTGGGCTTCACTGTGATGAAGTTAGTAACTGGATGAGCTTGTGGGAGGTGGGCCTGGTTGGAGCTAGACCATGAGGGAATCACCTGGAAAAGCATATCCTTGTCCCTTCTCAAAGCTTCCTGGTCCTTGTGGATTGAGCATCTCTATTTCTACCATGCCCTTTTGACATTCTGGTTTTCTGTTGGAGCCAGCCATCCACAGACCAAAATTGCGAACTGAAACATTTCTGTCTCCCCTAAAGTTGTGGGTATTAGATATTAGGTTTCAATGAAACCAAAGAAGCTAAGACAATCACTCCTCAGAGCTCTTTAATTCGTCTAGCCAGTGACCCAGAAGAGAGTTGTTAAACATTTACTTCCCAGATGCAGTCTCTCCTTCTCAAAATTGATTTTTAAGATCTCATTATTGCAAACTCAATTTGATTCAATTTGTGGTTTATTATGGTGATTGAGCATTGGCAGACTTCTCTAGAATATGAAAGATGGGCCAAAAGTGAATCCAAGAGTCCCACACATGATGGGAGGTTCTGCAGCTTGGTAGCTTCTCCTTGCAGGCCAAGATAAATCTAGCTGCCCCCAACCCAGATGAACAGAGAAATGCAGCACTGGCCTACTTCCCACTGGGCCCATAATTGCTGACCCAGCTGTCACAGCTTGTTTTCTGAGAAAGACAGAGTTCTGGAGGCATATTCTGACATATTTGACGGATGTTAGTAGTTTGTCAACAAACCAGCTAAAACAGGGCTCTGCTGAATAAAGGCTTCCTCACTTGAATTCCCAAGTGAGTTTCGAAGTGCTCATCTGTGGGCCTGTGAGGAAGAAGGTTTCTCATGACCTAAAAGCGGAAGCTCTAAGCTGACAGAAGAACATATTGATTCGCCCTGAGACAATTAAACCCACTTGAACTCTGGCTGTTCACAGTATACAAGATTTTCAATATAATTGCATCTTGAAGCTTTTCTTATAATCCGTTCTATAAGAAGACATGATTATTACTCTGGATATAAGTTTCCACAAGAGACCTGAGGCATGGGTTGGAAATCCACAAACCACAGAGGTTGCCACAGTCAACTCAAATTTGCAGATTCTCCTAGAAATGCTGTGACTTTTCCAAGTCTTATGAGAAACTCTCATAACCTATGACAATCTACCAGCAACCTTTCACAATGCGCTGTGACCAGTCCCAAGAATAGCTGCTCTCACAAAGTGCCTGCCATCCTTGTGTATGGCAGTGCTGGGATAACATGCATCTCAACACAGCAACATAAAAAACAAATGGAGCACAAGGAATTTGAGAACTCCAAAATTCAGTCCTAACTTCAGCAAACACACTTTGTTTTAGCTCTGATTGTCAGATTTGTCTTCTTATAATCTCAAGTGTGGGGGCTAGGGATATAGTTCAGCAGTGTAAGCGCCTACCTGGCAAGTGCAAGGTCCTGAGTTTTATCCCTGGTACTGCAACACACACACACACACACACACACACACATATATCTATATAGATCTAGATGTGGATATACATATAGATATAGATACAGATATAGATATTTGGGTTGAATATTTCAGGTGCATAGATATCAATATACATATTGAGAATTTACCCTTCAATTTTCTTGTCCACTAGCTCCAAAAATTATACTACAGTAATGATTTTACTCTGAGAAACTGTTTTATTAAAGAGCCTTCTTTTACTTACATCTGAGTTCATTGGCAGCTACTGGATATAACAAACACAGAGTGAGATCTGTGCTGTATGCTGGCAGATGTGTAGTCATCCCAAGTTATAACTGAGAGTGGACAGTGGTGAAAAGTAATAGCTTCTCTGATGATGTACACAGGTCAGCACAAAGTCTCATGAAGGAAATAATGTTTCATAAGTCTTATTCACAAATTATCAGAAAAATGGATGCAAAGATGAATTTAAAAACCAGCCCACCATTCTAAAAACAGCATATTACAGTTATATGCACAGCTTTCTTACTTTATAAAATCATCAGGGATCCTCAGATACTACACCCAGTTGCTCCTCTAAGGGCATTTGCTTGAAGAAAGATGTTTTCATAGGAGTTTCAAAGTGAGAGAAGGCTTGCCTTGGTTTTTGTTGGATGGTTTGTTTTGCTTCGTTTGGTTAGCCGTGCTTTTTGCTTGTTTGTTTTGAATTGGGAATCAACCCCAGGGACACTCTACAACTGAGCTACATCTCCAGCCATTTTTACTTTTCATTTTGGGCCAAGGTTTTATTGAGTTGTTCAGATAAGATTCAATTTCAGAGCCCTCCTGCTTCAGCCTCCAGCAGTGCCAACAGTATAGGAACATTTCATCCCATTTGCTTGCTGTTTTTCATTACGTAGAGGTTACATATGTTTTTCTATGAAGTTATCTGCCCTCGTTTCATGCTTGGGTGAAATAGTGCACATGTGTGATTCTACTTGAGCACAATGTAAGTAACCTAGTGGAAGGAGCTGGTAGGGATTGACAGCAGTTCACTGCAGTGACCACTTCAACACCCAGTTGGAAGCAGTGCCTTGGCATTGTGCAGAAGATCACTACTCTAAAAAATGGTTTATCTAACTATTAGCTCACTTTCTCTTTCAAGGTGTCCTCTAAATTTTCCACCGTTAGCAACCAGGCCATGGGAATCAGAGTTACATAGTCAACACCCACCAGGACAGGCTAGCATTAACTCATCAGGAAAACCTGCTAGCTGGGCATTTTCCTTGGTCTTTCTGTGTGGCTTCTGAAAATCTGTGAGTTCCTAAAAGGTAAGAATTGTTTTATTAATTTCTGTGCCCTCAAAGCCTAGCAGAAGGGGATCGATCTTTATTAATAACTAAAGGATCTTTGTGATCACCAACCATCAGAAATGTTATAAAAACATCAGTGGTATCACAGTCTTTTAAATTGCTGTGCTTATGTGATATTAGATATGTGTAGAAGAGACTTTTCTGTCATTCATATAGAAACTAAGCCTATGAAGGGTAGCAGAGCACATTTCTTACTGAACTAATTTTAAGGCATTTCAGGGCCGCCATCCACTCATATTGAGAATAAAGGTCCTCAGTGAATGATACTGGAAGCTTTTCCAGCTCTAAAATGCCATCATTTCCAAATCAGGATTCAACATCCTATGTGATCTCCACATTCCCAGGTTTTGCTGCTGTCATCCTGCCCCTTGGCACCCCCAGAGCTGCCATCATTACAGCCCAGGCCTTGTGACAGTCCCTGCAGTAGCACCATGTTAGCCTCAGTGCTCATGCGGAGGGGACATACAGTAGGTGGCTTCACATGTGTCAAATGGCCCCAGAAGATGAGAAGAGCAAGAAGGAGGGCAGCAGAAACAAAGATGACAAGGACATTTACTTGGGGGAAGAGAACAAAACTTTGGTTCTGAGGGTGCTGTATTTAGGCTGATGCCACGTGGCAGTGATTAAGCAAAGAGAGAAAGGTCTTGGGTGAAAAGAAAGCAAGCTGAGGGATCAGATGCTGGTTACCCTTCTTAATGAGACAGAGAAGCATGCAGATCATTGCACTTCATCAGAATTTATAATGCTTTTTTAAAATTAATTAACTTCATGTATATAAAGAAATTCAGTAGAAGTCCTCAGAGGAAATTTAGCATGGCCCAAAGTCTCCATATGGCCTAGTGAAGGTGTCAGACCCTTCAGGACCAGGGGTATGAAAAATCTGACCTCAGAAGCTTGGCCCAAATATCTAAAGAAATAAAACTGGACAGCTTCTCCAATCCCAAGTGCTATTGTAAGGTATCATATGCATAACGCAAGCACTATTATAATCTTTTCTTAAAAAAGGAAAACTGGGTTCCCAAGAGAAACCAAGAATGGTAATATCTTACAGAGTGGGTTATTCAGTGAGTTTATCCATGTGTTTGATATGTGTTTAATATGGATGTACACTGAAAATTCTTAAAATTATCAATTATATACCCAAAAATCAGTGTATAAAAAGAAAGTTTTAGCAGTCGTTTCAAATGCTGGCTCTCCATCACAAATTCAAACCTGAAAAATATATTAGAGTTCAACAAAGAGATTCTGGTTAAGTTGTAAGGGGACCAGTGTAGATACCTACAAAAATACCTCCAGGTGATCTTTGTGCAGAATTATGTCTGAGGGTGGGAGTAAGACTAGAAGTGTGGAGGAAATGGTCCTAGGCACTTGCTAAACTTCATCCCTGGAGTATCCGAGCTGCATATGCTTGAGAACTGCAGGCTGCTAGCTTTAACTTCATGAATAAAAATAGCAATCTGGTTATCAGAAGATTGGTTACGATGTGTCACCTTCAGCAGAATTTCTCCATGCTATGTGGCTATGGACTTTGACCATTCAGGGCACAGTAGGAAGGGCAAGACCATAGACAGGGGAATGGGAGTAGACCTTGCTGCAAAGAAAGCTTGCTGATTGGGTTGCTTTGAGGATGCTGTTCACTCAACAAGTTCAATAGCTAGTGATGAAAGTGGACTTATAGGTGTCTATGCAGATGAGCCAGTCAGATATAGGAAGGGCTCACACTTCATGGACAGGGCTTTGGAATTTTCCTGTATTTGTTCAGAAATTCCTGAGAGGCTTTCAGTAAGCAGGAGCTCTGAATTTCTTCTTTATGATGCTGCTGATGGTTATAGCAGAGAACAGACTAAATGTGATTTGCTGATTTAAATTCAGAGGTGCAAGGTATTACTGCACTAGGCTGGTGACTAACGGAGCAAAGAAATGAACACACTCATGATGATTTTTCATGAGGAATGCCGATAGAGCTTGATGATGTATATGGGGTGGGAAGAAAAGGAAAGACTGCAGGAACGACACCCAGACCTCCTGTGGGCAGTTTAGGAATCTACTCACATGAGTGAGAGGATAGAAAGAAGAGTCCAACTCCTTAAATGTGCAAGTCAATTATGAGCTAAGAGGAATTTATTAAATTTAAGGTATCTGTGACATGATCAAAGGAGATGTCAGTCAAGTTTGTATTGGGAGGGAGCCTTGAAAAAACTGTTTGGTGTGGATACAAATTAACTAACTTTTCTAAAAAAATGTATACATTTTTGTAAATTTATAAATTTTTAGGCTCCTTTTCTATAGCAATTGTTATAATACTCATCCCTACCTGAAAAGATTGCTGTGAGATGTGAGATATGCCACACAATACTAGACATCCTGAATGACAGGAAGAGGGGGTGTGTTAGTCACTATGGCAACATTTCTCATGAATGGCTAATTTAATGAAGGAAAAACTGCCACCAGTAGGAAAAATACTGGCTGTCTTCAGCAAATATTTCCATTTAATGACAATTCAGAGTGGACCTCTTACTTCCCTGTCTTTCTTCTGTTATCATCTCTGAAACACATGCATTCATTTTGGCAATTTTATATAGACATATTTATTTTAAGTGTGTATCTCTTTATCCTCAGGTCAGTAATTTAGCAGGATCCATGCCCTTCATTTATTTGTTTCACTAGTTGGGGTACAGTTGACCAGTGGTGAATCAAACTGACAATAGCGATAACAAAGGAGAAAGATCTCTCTTCAACAATTCTTTGAGAAAATAACATTGCAAGGTTGGCTGTCCAACAGCCACAGGAGGAAGATGTGTGAGAACAAACTGAAATTGATATTCAGCCATCAAGGGTGTACTTTGTTTCAAATCATTATCTGTAAGATACTGAAAGGTTTTCCCGTAATTACTTATTTCACATAATTATGTAGTGTAGCAGTCTTCATGTGAGAAGAACCTGTGCTGTGTTTGGTGTAGACTGCAGTGGGAGATGCCTGTGGAGTCCAGCCTTGGACAAGGAGGGAGCTCCTGTGGCAGAAGGCTGAGATCTCAGAGCTGGAGACCAAGAAAGTAATGATGTCAGCAGCTGTGGATGATAGTCTGGGAGAGGATCCTTGTCTGCTGACAGATGTGGGCAGCAGTGTTTCCCAAGAAAGGCAATAAGCCAGGAACAATACATTGCAGTATACACACACTAGTACTAGAAAAAACTAAGCCAAGTATTCTGTGGAAATTCTACTATGCATTTTATACACATCACCTCAAAAACTCATAGTTGACTTTAAAATCATTACCAGTGTCATTTTATACAAGAACAGAAAAGCTTAGAAGTTGAGTGCTTTCTAGAAATCTCATAATTTTTTTAAGTTTAATTTTTAAGCTTATTTTTAACTGACATTTTATTTTTTCTTTCTTTCTTTCTTTCTTTCTTTCTTTCTTTCTTTCTTTCTTTCTTTTTTTTTTTTTTTTTTTTTTTTTTTTTTTTTTTTTTTTTTTTTTTTTGTAACTTAGGGAAGGGAATACAGGGTGTTCAGAGTCTCACAACTGGATCAGACTCAGTGATTCACCTGTTTACAGCCTCCCAAGAGCTAGGATTACAGGCTCGCACCACTATGCCCAGTCACAACTGCCATCTCACAGTGCCCCCAAGGGTGGGGCTGGAACAGCAGGCGTGGACATCAAACCCTTGGCCCCTGTACCTGCTTGCAGGTTCTTTAATCCACTGAGCTATTTGGTGGGCCCTTAAGTGACATTTTCAAATAAAAATTATACTTGTGTGTGGGGCACCATATGACAATTTGATATATATAAACAGTATATAATAATTTCACACAGTCAAACTTATTTGTCACCTTGAACATTTAGCATTCAAGAGAAAGCACTGACAGCTTTCCCTTCTACCTTTGCAGAATCTACAGGACATTGCCCTTCAAGTGCCCCAGTGTAAGATCACGTCCCCCAATCAAGGTATGCACAGAGGGAATCTGTCACTCTGTCCTTCCATGTGAGCACACAAAACAAAAGTGCTTCTTTTGCCAAAGTGGTAGAAGCCAGAGTCATGTCACACAAGTCATTCTGGCTTTTACAAGAGGGAAAATGTTATCACAGACAAATTATTTTTAAAACAAAACATTTATAAAAATTAGAAGCTCTAGTCATACATGGTGGTATACACTTGTAATCCTAGCACTCAGGAATCTGAGACAGGAGGATCTTTGTGAGTTTGAGACAAACTCACAAAGTGAGCTCAAAGCAATACTAGCATAGCAAGACCCTGCCTCAAAAAAAGAAAAAATACTTCTTTCCACTTTCCCATAAAAGAAGAAAAAATAGATGCTGATTTTACTTGTCGCAATGTTAAAGCAGAACATTCTAAAATAGGCTGATGAGATTAGGAACACCCTCAATTTGGGAATTGCACTTATAAATAACCTCAGTTATTTAATGAGAAAGAGGTACATAAAGATTCCCATTGAAATGGAATGATATGAAAAATTTAATACCCATAAAGGATTTATATGCATATTCATATGAGAAAGGAAGCCACCCATTAGAAAGAATGCTATAATTATTTTTTAATTCAAAAATGAGTAAGAAAAGCTGATCTTTAGGTCCAAAGCATCAAATAATAACTGACACATCTTGTAGCAAATAGTAGGTATCAGGCACTGTGCTGGCCCCAAGGAGCAGAGAGGCTAGGGCAGACTCCGGATCAGATGGATGATGTTGAGATCTTGTGTCCTGAGCAGCAGGATGTAGGACTAAAGCAGCACATGTGGTAGGGGCAGATAGCTTGACAAGTCCAGGCATCAGAAGACTTTAGCAGCAGGTGATATCTGAGCTGCGGTGAATGCCAAGCAGGCATCCTCCTGACCAGGGAGAAGGACCTTCTATAGAGAAAGGAAGCAGTGGATGCCAGTGTGCAGTGAGAGGAACCCACAGTCTGCAGAGGCACCTGCCATCAGGAGCTGGACAGAGTGGATGTCGAACATGGAAGATGCAGGAGTGTGGGAGAGAGGCACCGAGAATCTTGGGGGTGTTGGTTCTTCCATACGGAGACCAGTCCCTGTTCCTCTGAGAAAGTTCTAGTAAACCAAGAAAAGGTTGGAACAGCTCCTGGATTGACAGACTGGGTAAGTTAGTGGAGATGGGCTGGTGAAGGCTCACAGGAAGTAGAATAAGCAGTATTGCATCACTAGGGCCAACAAAAGAAACCTAGTGACAGATAAATTTAAGCCTCATTTGGATAAAAAAAGAAAGATGGAGACTAAACACAGAAGAACAAAATGAAAGCTTTCACGTCCTGTTAAACTCTGGTAATTGAATGAAAGAAGCAAAACTCCTCTGTCCCATCTATTTCAATTCTCTCACAAGGAGGATGTGTTCTAAACTGGAGAGTTGGTTTCCTTAGCAGGCAGTTGGCACCCAAGAAAGGTGGGGAATGATGAGGGCTCCCTGAAGATACCAATGACGTTACTCTACTGTTCAAATGAATTCTACTTTATTTTATTTTTCTTTATTTTTGGAGGCAGGAATAAAACTCAGAACCTCACATTACGCCACTGAACCATATCCTCAGCTCCACATAATATATTTCAAAGTGCTGAAATACCTTGTTGTGAACATGTTTCTCTTTAGCCAAGCCACGTGATGGTCCAGCCTCCATGCACATCAACCCTTATTCTGCTTCGAGCACCTCAGTGTCCATGGGTGACTATTTAATCTGGAGACATGTTAATGTAGATGATGGTGTCTAGCTCATTCTTTGTGCCGACAGTCACACTGTCTCCATATGCCCTCCTAATCCCTGTGTTTTGTCACATGCTTATGACCTTTTCTAGGTTCTTAATAATGTCAACCATTCCACACACACATACTGCTCAATACCACTCAATGCCCTGCTGGGCTCAAGCATTTCTACCATGCCAGCTACAGCTGGTATGGCAAGGTAGACTAGAAAGATATCACATTAGGAACTGCAGAGTTAAGAAGTCAAATTTCTTGAAAGGTGCCTCAAAGTACAAACATGAGACCTAAAAAAATCAGAGTAAGATTTTCAGTTTTGTTCTATCTGTGGGGCTTTTCATATTGCTTAAGATACTAAGTGCTAACCAGTGACAACTGGCTAAATAAATTAATCAATAAATGAAAAAATGAATTTGCTAACTTCTCCAAGGCAATAAAGGTTCATGTCTTAGGAAAGTACAGAACTGTGAATTCTTACTAATCTTCAGCAACTTATTTTGAGAAGATTCATTAAGCCCAGTGAAGCAAAGTCAATTCCATACGAAGTACAATTGTTTATCAACAAGCAAGCTGGTTACCTAGCTGAGACAATGATGCTTGACTGATGACTTCACTTGCCAATGAATGTTTATCAAGTAGCTCCTTGTGGGTTTTAGGTTCTGACAATTAATAGTCAAACAGCTTCACCTCATGACTCTAAATTTCTATTGCATGCAAGGACTGAGGGAGGCCCCCCAGCAAACAGATGTGATATAATGGGATTCTTGTTTGTGTTTTATTGTAAGTAAAGGCGCATCACACAACCAGATGTTGATAGGGTGTGCCCTAGAGGTAGGACAAGTCTTTCAGAGGGAAAGGGAACCTCTCAGGGTGAGCTTTTTTGATGAGGGAATACAAGAATTGAGAATTATACCAACAGGAGCAGTGTGAATACTGGGGAAAATTGTTTGGTAATTCAAAGGTCCTGAAATATGGAAATCCTAGCGTATTTTAGGAAAAGCAAAGGAGCCAGGTGGCAGACAGAAGTAAGAGGAAGTTGAAGAGGCAGATAGGGAACATTCAGGCAGACATTTACTTGAGAAGGCTGAATCTCATTTCAATTGAATCAGGCAGTGAAAAGATATAATTTCATTTTGTTTAAATTTAGAAATATCATTTTGGTACCTGTGTGGAGCATGAGCTTAGATGATTTGGGACCTTCAGGGTCAGACAGAGGATGGTATGCACCAAGTGAGGAGAAATTCACATGTGGCCCATGTACTTCCGAGAAAGGAACTGGGCTGTATGTGGGGTGCAGCTGATTCAGCAGGAGCGTGTCTTCCACAGAAGAGGCAAGGCCGCCTCCTGGGAGTGGGCTGTTTGTGCCATTTACTGCCAAGCAGAACATGGGGAGGGGCAGAGCATGAGGTGAAAAGTCATTCACAGTTTCACTGTTGCTCTGTTAAGTTCAGATATTTATTATACGTTGAAGTGGTGTGAGTAGACATTTGCATATATGATTGCAGAGCTCTGGCTAGGAAGCACTATAAATTTAGCTAGCCACAGAGTGTGAACAGGACTTACCATAAGGCCTGAAAGCAAGCCCTGAGAAGTAAGTGTAGAAAGTAAGGTGGAAGGAAACCCCCCAAAAAATGAAAATTGCTATTTAAACCAAAGACTGAGAGGCCAGGGCAAGAACAGTGCCGTGACCCTGTGGATTTGTCTGCATTGACGCTTTTGGTGTGTCAGGACTAAAGTTGTTTTGTAGAAAATTCAACATTGGCCAGAAGCCTCCTAGAGGACCAGAACCAGCAACATGCTCATATTATATTGGAAGATTTGTTGCAAGCTATGGCTTGTGGAATTTTGTTGCTGGTTAAGAAATGTGAAGTCCACAGGGTGGACTCCCTGGAAGGCAGATGGGCCACTCACGCAGAAGCTGAGGCTGCGATCCACACATCAGATTTCTTCTTCCTAAAGGAAATCTCAGTGCTGCTTTTAAAATCTTTCAACTAATTGAGTCAAGACTACAAGGTTGTCTAGGATAATCTGCATGAAAGCCAACCAATTTCTGAGGTCAACCATGTTGCTGCACAGAGAATAATTTTGGTCTAAATAAGTGGGGACTCCATCCTTGCCAATAGGCACTTTCAATTGACCCTCAGGTGTTCCAAGATTGATTGGGATGAGATTCAGTACAAAGGGAGGTGAGAAGACAGCAAGTAAAGAGAGAAACTGTGTTGTGGTGAGGAGGAAGGAGGAGGAGAAGAGGCTGCTAATAGGGCCCATGGGTTTGTTACTGCTATTTTGTTCAATTGCACGTGCCCCAAGGTTTTTAAATTTATTAGAAAAATCCTAGATACAGGAAGGTAAGCTTATGTTGAAAGAAAGAACTAGATATAGAGGCATTTTGAGGTACTGGCTTTAAGGAGATGTTAAGATATATACTTTTCCCTCCTTGTCCCAAGAGAAAACCTGGAGGTTTCCACTGTGAGTGCCTCTGCAGGGAAGGTTTTCTGTACAGCAGCTCTCTAGGCTAGTCAACGTCACATCATGCAAAGGCAATTCCTCCTCATAGAAAGATGTTCTAGAAGTGCAGCTTACACAGAGAGTAGGACTGACATCCCCCCAAAGAGAGCAGCTCTCAGTTTCATCCACAGTTGGGCCACCACAGACCTGAGGACTTTTTTAACACCACAGAAAATCTTACCTATTACTGTGGGCCTTTTTTCTGAGGAAAGGATCTCTGGTTGCCCTTTCTATCAGATTGTCAAAGGGATGTATTCTCAGAGACAGTGGGGTTTGCTGCTCGAAAGTGCAGCCTACAGTGCATGGTTTACACAAAACCATGAGTCTTTCTAGGAGAAGACAGTGTAAGTAAGCAATGGGTTTGAAGACTACAGAGAAAGCCACAGCAGGGACAAAGCTAAAATATGAGTATGAGGATTCTTTGAAGAGTAGGGCAACAATTAGGCCAAAAGGACTATTAGCAAAATAATATAAATAATCTCCCTTATCTCTTAGGACATGAAACTTCTACCCTCTAATTTTTAAAAAAGCAGAAGCAAAGAGACAAAAAGGGAAAAATTAAATCCTTAGTGTAGTGGGAGCATTCAGCAAGAGCTACATTACCAAGAGAACCCAGATGAGGCAGGGAGAAGAAGCCCCTCCTCAGCCTGAGGGTTTGTTGGTGTTGTGCTCTAAATCACATTCTTTCTCAATGTGCTTGTTCAAGATAAATACAGTCATTTCACAAGCAAGGCTCTGATGTGCAGTACTCTGCTGTTAGGAGACTACCTATGCCCGTAGTTTGCCTGGAGAGCTGTAACATTTGCTTAGTGAGTCCCCATTTCCAGAAATATCAATACAGCATGTGTGCAGTGGGACTAGGGAAATGCGTTTATACACAGTGCTTCAAACAGCTCTGAGACAGCCTTTGGATTGCACAATGTGGAAAACAGGTAAAGCATGCCTCATGTCAGGCACTCCTGCAAACCAAACCACAAACCCACTGGAGTCATTTTTTAAAAAGTACTGATGAACAAATGTATTTACTCATTTGAGGTTACTGTGCGTTAGAATTGAACAGAAGGCAAATTCTTGCATAGAACAGAGAAACAGCCTATGATGAGGCAATTTTAGGTTTTACTAGGAAGTCTACGGGAAAGAGTTAGAGGTAGGAAACTTCTCCAGATGATTCTGACCTTCTACAGTGGTTGCAAATTCCACCCGTGTTTCCAGCTTGTCTTGTGTGCAAGACGGAGCTGTGCTTTCAAATCTAGTCTAAAAATCTCACAAAGCAACAGACACCTATCACAGTTCTAGAGGAGAAGCATGCTGTGAGCTCCACTGTATTGAAATCATCATCCTTCTCCTTCTGGAACAAAAGAAGGAGAATATTTTTCCCTTGTGGTTCCAAGGTAAGAAGACTTTTATAATAACTCACATAATTTCTGGAGAAATACTGAAAATAACTAGTTCTTTTATGGGAAGCGACAAAGGTCTGCCAATCCCTGGAGCTCTCAATGTTTAGTTTTGATTGGGCCTTTGCTACATTATTGAAGCACAAAGTCCTTGAGCCCCAAACAGAGGTGCAGCTGTCTTGTTCTGGTTGAAATACACATAGGATGGAAAGAGTAGGACTAACTGGATACAACCATTTTCTTTCCCAGGGTGGGCAAGCCGATGTTCTGGGTCTCATATTACTCAGAGGCACAGAGCAGCACCGGGCCACGTGGGAGTACTCACTGTAGGAGCAGCCATACACCTCGACCCTCATGCCGATCTTGCCACTGGGGTTCCACTCCAGGGGCACGAAGCGGACGAAGCGGGCCCTCACTGCGTGCAGCAGCTTGTGGTGCACCACACTGTCTGCGTTCATGTTTCCTGCGAAGGTCTGTGGGAAGAGAGACAGCTGTGAGGGCCAGTTAAAGAGGAGCACAGCAGGGACTAGAAGTTATTCCACCAAATCTTTCAGGAAAAACAAGCTTCAATCAAAAGACCATAAATTACCCCTTAAGCCACTCCTCTGCCCCACCACCAATGGCTAGTCAAAATGTATACATAGAGCACTCCTAGCAAGTTCTAGTATATAACACCCAGAACATAATTGCATAACATTATGCAATTAATAATTCCATGAAGATACAGTACTCCTAATGCTTCTAATCACTGTGGACAGGGCAATGACTGGTGATCTCCTGTTGTAAGGAAAGGTTATTATTCAAATTATTGTTGTCATTATTTCAGTCAAGCCACTGTGCTGTGTTCTTTCCATTCTACAGATTCAATAAAACTGGACTCTAGAGAGAGAAAAGGGGAAGAGGAAAACACTTCCAAATCACTTGGTTGGTAACTAGTTCAAGACAGTTTCGAAGTGCTCCTGTTTCAAACCTAATGACTATAGACTCCACTCTGCAATACTACCATTGTTCCTTGTTGTGGGAGGAAGATATCACAGTTCAGATTTTTATGTAGATCATTTTTATGTTTCATTGTCAAGCTTAGGTTCTGAGTGCCTAATTGAAGGCAAACAGAACTTAACAAATATGTGGTGTACTGAAAATATGACTCTCAGCCTTCATTGGTATAAATTATTTCTGGAAAACTTATTTTTTTCTGTGCATGTGATACACAGGCTTGCAGGTCATCTTTATTTTTTCTATTGTAGCCAAATACACATAGTGCAATATTAATCACTGTCAACTATCTAATTGAGTAGCATTAAGCATTCCATCGCTTTCAACTTTTAACCATGATTAGCTCCAGAACCCTTTTGTCATCTTGGTCAAACTTTATCTCTAAAGTAGGCTGTCCACTAGCACACTGATGCGCTTGTGTCTCAGTTACTCTTCTCTCAGTGCTGGGCCAAATATCTGACACTCAAAAATTAGGAAAGAAAAGGTTTATTTGGCTCACAGCTACTAGAGGTTTCAGTCCATACTCAGGTGGCTCCAAGGCAGAGTGGCACATGGCAGAGAGCAGCTTTCCTTTGTGGTGGCAAAGAGCAGAAAGCAAAGGAGAAGAGTAGCAGCAGCAATTGCTATAGAGAGACGGCTGTCTCCCTTACCTTGCATTCAGGCCATCCTCCCCAGGCTGGGTGTAGTACTCACACCCATAAACCCAGGGGATCATGAGTTAATCACAAACTCTAGAAGTCTGCCCCACGACTGCATGAGTCTTGGGGGGGGGGGGGACAACTAGACACAAAAAATGACATTCCACCTCTGGACCTCCAAAGACTCATGCACATCCATTTATACAAAATGCATTTTAGTCCATTTCTAAGAGGTGTCAAAGTTCTAACAATCTAAGCACCGCTGAAAAGTCCAAGTCCCAAGTTTCCTCCCAGATCAAAAGTGAACTCTTTGCTATGAGTCACTGTACAAATGAAAAGGTAAACATGTCCAACATTCAGTGGCACAAGAAAAACATTACCATAAAGCACTGGGACCAACACAAGTCAAAAATCCGCCAGGGCAAATAGTTCCATATAGAACATCCAATAGTTCCATATAGAACATCCAAAATAATCTGTGGCAAATTGTGAGCTCCATGTGGCTCTGTCCCTATGACCCTTCTGCTGGTTGTAGCTTCCATGGCTTTTCTCTTAGGCAAGCTTTGCTCCTTCCTTGTAGTTTCCTTTAGATGATCCACATCTCTGGATTTTCCAAACTTCTAGGGTTTCCACTAAATAGGCTTCTTACTCACAGCTTTGCACACTGCCCTCTCATGGGCACAGTGCCT
This sequence comes from Ctenomys sociabilis, assembly GCA_004027165.1. NCBI lineage: Eukaryota > Metazoa > Chordata > Mammalia > Rodentia > Ctenomyidae > Ctenomys > Ctenomys sociabilis. The sequence continues at coordinate 22,777 of PVKA01009073.1, forward strand.
AGCCTCCCAGGCCTTCTGAAATCAAGGTGCAAGCCTTATTAACCTCAGAATTCCTACATTCTTTAAGCACTTGAGACCAATGCCATGTGGATGAACGAAGGTCTGCTGCCAGGGGGAGCAGTAGCCAGGCTTCCTTCTCCCTTGACTATAGGGGTCAAGTGCCTGGATCATTGAGCACTCTGATCCTGATTCTGATTAATAAATTCTCCATGCCATTCTAGAATCTGGTGTGACTGCTGCAGCCATTCTGGTACATGGGGTTCTGCAGCTTTTTCTCCACTCTGGTGGTGCTGAGGCTGTACAGGGTGGAGATCTGCTGCCTTCTGTGATGCCCTCAGTCCATCCTTTCCATTCTCTGGTTCCTTTTGGGCAATGGAGATCCTCTCAGCCCTATTGGCTCTTCCTTTCTGGCAAAACTCACAATATTTTAAACCATCCTGCTGGGCTCTTTGCTCTTGATTCACAACATAAATCTGACTAAAAGTCCCCAACAATAACCATACCAGTGCCACTATATTTGGCTGCTTTGAGATTTCTTTTGAAAGATTAATCAGTTTTCCATGATCAATCTCAGTCTCAGGCAAAATCTCTGGATGTGAGAAAAATTCATATAAACGTTCTTCCAAGCCATAACACATGTCATTAGGAATCCAACAACAAATGCAGTCCTTTTTTCCCAATAGAAACCTCCGCAGAATGATTATTATAGGCAGGATTTCTATCAGCCTTCTGATTTGAGCTTTGACATTAACTTCTCATACAGAGCAGCCAAAGCTGTACCATTACTTCTTTTATAGGCAACATCTTTGAACCTTTCCTGTCTCTTCCCACAAGCCATTTCCAAAAGCTTGTAATCCACATGGTCCATTTTAGTCTGGTACAAATTTTGTCTCAGTTATCTTTCTCTGGTTGCCAGATAAAATAATGGACACTCAAAATTAGGGAAGGATAGGCTTATTTAGCTCACAGTTACTGGAAGTTTCAGTCCATACTCATCTGGCTCTAAGGCAGAATGGCACATGGCAGAAAGGAACCTTTTATGGAGATAGAAAACAGCAAAAAACAAAGGAGGAGGAATAGCAACAATGATTACAGAGTGCAAATCTCTGTCCTTATGTTGCATTCAGGCTATCTGCCCCAAGTTGGTGTAGCACTCACACCCACAATACCATCAGCACTTATACCCATAATCCCAGCAGCACTAATGCTAATAATCCAAGTGGATCATTAGTTATTCACAAATTGTAGAAGTCATCCCCATGACTGCATCAGGCTTTGGGGGGACAACTCGAAACAAACCATAGCAGCTTGCTTCATTTCTTGCCTCATCATCTGTCTGCTTTTGCAACCCAAGAATTTATGGATAAGTCTGCCTGCTCCCGTGCAAGCAGTACTACACAAGTAAAATCTAATTTGCTTTTTAAAATGGCCAAAGTGAATTTTCTTTACTTAATGAAATTCATTTTCAAAGAATCTTCGGTAACCTTGATTATATTTTTACAATATCTGGGAGTCTAGGGTATCTTGAACAATCTCTGATACTTCTTTTACCCACAAAACACCTGGAAGATCTGACTTCAGGCCACTGATACATTAGTTCATAGGATATAATCAAAAAGTGTCTTACAATGAAGGAAGAAGTTTCCTTTCTGTGCTGCCACTGCTCCACCAGCACATCTCTGTGCAAGCAAGGGTGAGGTGGAAGGGGTTTCTGGAGATTCAAGTCCAGGGTTTCACACTACATGTTTGTCAAAGATTCTGGCCTTTTCTCTTTATCTAAACAAAGAATGGTTTTATTTGGGTCTCTTGGCCACCACCCCACAGTCCAGCTCCCACCTGGCATGGCAGCAGGCTACGACCATGGTTACCCATTTCCTTGCTCCCCTGAAAGAGTTTCTTCCTATGAGCTTTTGTTCATTTTAGAATGCCTATGTTGACATCTGTGATGTGCATATGCAAATAAAGAGGTGCTGGCTCTGGCTGTGCCCTCTCACGTTGTGTGGAGTAAAGACTTTTAGGTTTCTGTACAACCTAATGGGAGGAGCTTCCATTAACCATTCCAGCTTTCTCATTGGTTATGGGTATATCAATCACCAGGCATATGAATCTAGAGGGCTGGGGTGTCATTTTCTAACCCACAGGTATAATAGGAATTGATTCACTCTGAAGATGATCATGTAATCCATCTTAGATTCTGTGTGATTTGAAGACAAAATATAACCTGATCATATTGTTAATGTCTAATTGTGTATTCAATAAAGATTTGTTTTAGGATCTGCAAAGGCAATGAGTTCGTTCCTTCACTCCTGGATGCTGTGCTCTAAAGAGAATGAACTTTGGATTGGCATTTGGAGACAGTAGTGTTCCCTTATGATATGAACAAGGTAAGCAAATTACAAATCATTTTGTGTCTCACTGTCTTGAAGTCTTATGATTACAGCCTCATCTCTCCAATATTTCCTGTTCCACAGCTCTACCATAGAATTGAGCTCTTGTTCAATTTGCCACAAGCTTAGAGATCCTAAGGATTTCGATGCCTCGCTCCAGCATAGGCAGGGTACTAACAGTATACAGTCACTTGATGGTGGCACAGACTGCAGGCAAACAAAACTACCACCAGCCCTGCAACAAGCTCACCAAAGTGCAACTCGATCACAGTCTGCCTGCAGCCTGAGCATCTTCCCCTTTTCTCCCATTGTCACCCCCTATCTAAGTGAACTCAGGTGTCTGAACGAAAGTCATTGCTGTGGCTTAAAAATAAAATGTATCCTCCTTGCTAGCCACTTGCTTGGTCTCTTTTTACTTTGCCCCACTTATCAATAAGGAAGGTTTGAAAAATCTTCCTCACATGCATGTGTGCATGTGTATATGTGCACACACACACACCCTTGCTGAACTTGCCATGGGTCTTACTATTGTGTGGTCAATCGCTGCAGTGCTCTCCTATCACCCTGTGCCTCTGAGAGGCTCCTAGCATAATAAAGGGCAGAGCCTTCCCCTGTCCAATACTTAATGATATGCCGTGCACTGCTTCTCAGAAGGTCACTCTTTTCTTAAACCCATGACAATTATTATACTGAATTTGGACATAGCCCTTTTATAATTGTAGTGAGATTCATACAATTGGTACCATTAAATATCATGCATGTAGTCTTTAGCAAAAATAATTTATGGATTTTTGCCTGAAAATATTTATATCTATCTATCTATCTATCTGTCTGTCTATCTATCTATCTATCTATCTATCTATCTATCTATCTATCTATCATCTATCTATCTATCTATCTATCTATCTATCTATCTATCTATCTATCCATCTATCTCTATCCAGGTATTTATTTTTATGGTGCTGGGGTCAAACCTACGGATTGCATGCATTATAGGAAAATATTCTCCTACACTGTACATCTTGTTTTAGTAATTCATTAGCTCTAGTCCTATGCAGTAACATAGTGCAGAAATTTATCTCTCTCTACCAATAGATGAAGTACTTGAGGCTGATAGTTACTAAATTTTATGTAATGGCTCTGTGGAGATTATGACAATTTGCAAAGAAACTTTTTGAAGAGAAGTTAACTCTCCCACATCCCCCCTCAGGGAACTTCCCATCACATGTGAGACAAGTGTTATAAATGATATCAAGTAACAGAACAGGGATCCCAGAACGATGCTTCCATGCTTGGGCAAGTAGAAGATTTGCAGGAAGAGGAGGGTGTTGAGGTGAGTGCTTTGCCACTCACCACTGTACACTGAACACCGTTTTGTCCTATGAAAGATGAATCTGCAGAGAGGATGAAGGTGGCGATGTTCTCTGCCTCCCATTAGGGAGGCGATGGGATGAGCATTCACTACCAGACTGAGATCAGGAAGAGCCTGAGTACTGGAGGCTGCATGGGCCAGACTTAGAGGATGCCAGAGTGACTCCTTCAGCTTCAGTGGCTGCACTGTAGTCAGCCCACCCATACTGATGTTTTGCCGGACTGTGAGATTATGAACATCTAGGCATCATTAATGGGCCTAACAGCAGTCTGTGCAAAAACGATAACAGGAGCAATAACTGAATTTGGTAGCCCTGATCTTGACAGAGAATAATGGCAATGGTAAGGAAGATGCTGTTTCAAAGGTGGGGCTCTATGTGTGTCACACAGTGCTGCCTAAGGGTGTGTTTTTAGGAGAACTTGGGAATTTGAAGAGAAAAATGATGAGCTTTGTGGGATAATCATAACAAGCCTGCCCATGCCCATTCTTCCTTCTCAGCCAGGTCCTTGGTCAAACATGCTGTGTCCTATTTAAGCCACAGAGTCTGTCTTAGGGCATGAAACACAGTATTTCTTAAAGGTGTGTTGACATATTGACATAGGCTTCTGTAACATGCACAAAATTTGTGCAGCTCTTTCAAAACCTACACATTTATAAATGTTACCCTTGTGTCACTGAAACTGTTGGTAGAAACCTACTGGATGACTGAGGGAAGGAGCAAGCAAAGACGCATCATCGCCTTTTCTGTATTTATGTATGCAAGTGACATTTCACTCAGTAGATTCTTAGCAATACAAACACCACTCAGAAAAAAAAAAGCAGAAAGAATCATATTCTTATAAAAATAACTGTCAAATCCTTCAGTGTGGGAATATATTCTGCAGTAGTGATCAACTAATATAGAGCAGAATTTTTCAAATTTTATTTTCACTTTCTAAGTAACTTTCTGAAGGCACTTTCCAGAAAGGAGTGCAAGCTACAACTAAAGAAAGAATGAAAGCCCAGAGCGAATTATAAGTACATTTTTACTTGATAAAATGCATCTAGTAAAGCAAAGGAGAATTATCATGAAAACTATAGAGCTAAAGCTAAAAATGATAAACCCACTCAGAATTTAGTGCTCCAAACTGCGCCTGCAAAGGTATGTTCACAATTGCATCTCTAGCAGGCACTTGGAGAAAAGGAACCACTACAGGTGAATGGGAGTGATTATAAAGTGTTAGATTTTAAGAGGTTGAAAGAACTGAATTACTGAATTTTCTTCTTTATTCTCATATTCCTTGCTTATGGTGCTTTTTTCTGATGGCCTTTTCAGAGTAGCAATAGGGCAGACACTACGATTTCAAAGGAGTTATTTAATTAGACTAGAAGAGCACTCATGCCTCAGTTACTATATAGGAACATAGTTGCATTTTAATATTCGACAATAGGATAGGATTGAGCCATGTTACTCTGCACGCAACCTCCTTTCCCATTTATGGCCTCCAATGTTAAATAATAAAGCAAGGACTTCAGAGAAAGGTAGAGACAGCCTCAGCTTCAAATGACTCAGCTTACAATGGTTTGCTTAGGACTTTCCAACACTGTGATTATGTAGCAGTGATATGAATTTAGGCAAACTCATACTTTCAGTTTTGAATTTTGATCTACTTCTGGACTTGGGATGTGCACCATGCCACTGTCCTGGGATGTTGCATAGTGTCTGTGGCTACAGCACCCAGTCAGTCACTCAGCTCAACAGCCAGCGGCGCTGCCCAGTGCCCTGTGTTGATCAGCCCGGGACGGTGTGTTCTATGCATTTCCTATTTATGCTATTTTAAACTTGCAAGGGCTTTAGTGGACTGAAACATGGTTGTTAAACCAAGACCTATCTGCAGAGAAAATACATTCAGCCTATTGTGACAATCAGCCCTTGGGGAGCCTGAGCTCATGCCTCCTGCTCAGACAGGAGGGGTGCGCTCAGGAGTCCCTGCTTCCTCTACTGTCATTCTGTCTGGACTCTTCATCCTACTCCAGGAGACACATGAGCTTCCTCTCCAGTCTCTGGTAGCAGTAAGCTCTCCAGTGGGTCTTGGTGCTTCTACAGGGCGAGCCACCATCTCAAGTCCAGCGATAGCTGTGGTCTGGTGCAGCACGGAACCAAGTACTGTGCTGCTTATGTCCTCATTTTCGCCTTAGCTGCCACTGGCCCTCCTGACCCCAGGCACACCCATTTCAGAAAACAAATCCAAAGGGGTGTCCCAAGATTGGCCATTTTGTTATTAATTTACCCTTAAGAAAGTTGTTTCTGATGCAATCTATTAGCTACAATGTCTCCAAACACACACCTGAAGCCTCATCCCAACACACTGCCTATGTCTTTTTCTAACCCCAGTGTCTGCATGTTACAGGACACCATTACCTGTATCATGGTTTGTGATAAATGTTCCCACAACACTTCATGCAGTCATGGGGCGGAACTGAATCTAGAAGTTGTGATTGATCCATGGTTCAGTAAACTTGTTCCCTCCTTCCCTCTCTTTCTCCCTCTTTCCCTCTCTCTCTCTGTCTCTCTCTATCCCCCTCTCCCTCCCTTCCTCCATCCCTCTCCTTTCTTTTCTTTTTCTCCCTCTCTCCCCACTACTTCCTCTCTCTCTCTCCCTCTTTCTCCCCTCTCTTTTGCTTTCTTACACAGCCATGAATTCTTGTCCCTCTGCTGTATAGCACATTCCATGCAGCCAGCAAAATATAAATTACCACTCTCTACAAACTGTGAGGTTAATAACCCTTTCTTCCTTTAACTTCGGCTGTCCCAAAAACAAGAAAAGTAACTAAGACAACATATGAAGATGCAGATCCCAGATTTAATCAAGGGCTTCTCCTACCCAAAGTCTGATGCCCTGAGAATAAACTGCACCTGCCCTAGGCAGAAAACCCCAATTTTCTATGGCACAGAACCCTGCAGTGCACAGCATCTGGACCTGTGCCTCCACCCTCCTTGACAAAGTCATGAGTTCAAAGTCCATGCCTGCATCCTCGCTGTAGCTGTTTTCATGAAAACACCCTCATCAGTGATATAAGCCTAAATAGGGTAACCAAACTGTAAGAGTTGTAATTACCAGGAAGGGCAACTGAAGAAGTTATTTGAAATTATAGCTTAAAGATCCCTCCAGTCTCTTTTGGCCTCTGCTTTGCAAACCAAGCAGCACTGACTTGAAAGAAAGATTCTGAATGAAGTTGTGCTAAACTATTCTGAGCCAAATAGAACCCTATGTGTACAAGAGACTAACAGCATTCTTATGGCAATTACTGTGTCAAGCTCACTTATTATAAGAAAATAAAACAGAATTAACTTTTCAAGCAACCACATATGTCACCCAAGAGCCACATTCCAATGTGACTTTTCCTTGGATGAATGAGATCACTAATCGCTCCTGAAGGTACAATGCATGTGAAGAGAAATACTCTAAATAGATGAGTACATGTGTTCACACTCTTCCACTGTTGCTCCATCACTGTTGTTGTGTTTATTCTGAAGTCCTGGAATTTGTGTGACTTCTGCTGAGTTAAGTATGAGGAGTAATAAAGGGGTGGCTGGTCACCATGTCACACATTTGTGTACCCTTCTCTGGGCTGAGAACTCTAATACCAACATGTATGGCAACTTCATCATATGGTGCATGCCTGGGAAGACAGAAATACCCACTTAGAAAAATCACACTTTTCACACTCCAGTAATGCAAAAAGAAACAATGCCTTTGCCCTTCTGAAGAATAAACAGAATGCTATTTCCTGATTGGTGCATGAGAGTTGACAGAATGACTGAGCCTTCTATTCTGGGACCTGAGTGAATCTGTATACTGCAGTGGAGGTCAAACAAGCCACGTGAGAAAGACTGATGTATCCAGGATAAAGCGTTGGTGCTAACAGAAAAATGAAAACCAAGAAGGAAAGGTTGCCATGCTGTCAGCCCTTCTGTGTACCTCAGGACTGAGACGGCTTCAGCAGATAACCTAGCCAGCTCTGACCTGCACAAGCTTCCTCACTGTCCTTCTTATCCTACACTCATTGCTATGTAACTAAATATTGCATGTGTGTGTGTGAGTGCATGAGGGCAAGTGTGCACACATGTGTGTGTGTGTGTGTGTGTGTGTGTGCACGCAGCTTGTCTCTCTTCCTCTTATGACACCATAAGCTTGATCAGAGCAGATTCTCCTAGGATCAAAAGTAGGAAGGCAGCCCATGGCTACTAGTTGAATATGTGAAGGAATCATATTCTGCTTCTGTTTCCCTAATTTTTTTAGTCTTGTCATTTTTTTTTTCATGGAACACCTGGAGGGAACAGTGCTCCAGAGAAATACAAAAATAATGTCACAGTGGTAGAAATCCTTGCTTCTAGATTTGATGGAGAAAACAAAGGATATGAGTTTCAACAAATTTTGACAATGCCTTGTCACTCATTTAAGGGGTGGAATGATACCGAGGCACAGAGTTTGTTCCACTGCCACTGCTCAATTGAGGGTTTTTAGTCCCCAGACCTGTGCTTAAGGGAAATGAAACAGCTTTTAGCAAGTGCTTGAGGTTCTCAATCTTCTCTGCTGCCCGTCTTGTCTGAGAGAATCTGCGGGACGCGCACCAGAAGGAACTGCTGGGCAGCACCTACCTTTATTCCCTGAGGCATGCTTTGTTTGGTCCACAAGGTCGACTGACAATAGGAACAGGTTCCTGACATTCTGTACAAGGACATGTAAATTAAATGACCAGGTATCATACCAAGTTTGGTGCTGACTTTAAGAGACTAGATGATGACCAAGAGGCTGCTCTTGACCCTGACTCCTTCGTGGAGCTTCTCAGACTCGCTTCCAGGTGTCACCCTTTGCACAGCAGTTAAGCTCCGACACACCTGTCACACAGTCAGTTTCTCTAAGGATAATTGAACTCTGCTGAGAACCTTTGAGAAGACAACAGATTCTCCTAGATGGAGACGTCTCAAAGCAGGCATCATGCATCTCTTTTAAATTGGTTTTTCTGAGCTTTGGATCTCCAGTACACCCTATGTAGGACGATGGAGCTTTGGTCTCAGCCACAGGCACAGCTGTGTACTGTGATAGGTCACATTTGGCCTGATCCTCTTCCCTTTGGCTTGCTCGTTTGTTCTATTCTGGGTCCTAGTGGACTTCCTCTTCCTGTTAAGCTCCAAGTAACCTAAGCAAGACAATTTCTAGGATAAATCAACATTTCACAGTGTGTGTGTGTGTGCATGAATGTGTGTATGCATTTACTTGTTTGTCACAGTACTGGGTATGGGCCCATGAAATTTTCAACTGAAGTACATCTCAACCAGTAAAAAAAATATCTGAATTGGGCCAGTGAGATACGTCAGTGATATAAATGCCTACCTGAGAAGCGCAAGATCCTGAGTTCCATCAGTTCCCAGTACAAAAAGATAAACATAAATCAATAAATTGTTGAGGCTGGGCTGGAACTATTGTTCATCCTGCCTTAGCATCCCAGAGAACTGGGATTAGAGGCATGAAACCTCTCTTTTTTAAAAGGGAAATATGAAGCACAATAAAAAAGAAGAACAAAGCAGAAATAAGAGATTCCCATGCTAATGAAAATGCTTTCTACTGCTCATTTGATGACAAATTGACAACAAAACTCTCCAGTCTGGTCTGGAATGAAAACCTTGGTGAATACCTCCCCATTACCCATCTCCCTCCATCCCACCACCACCTTCATCTTCTCAATCCTGAGCATCTCTCTAACATCTCCATCCAGGGCTACTCCTGTCTAGTCAACTTGCTAATTAAGTCCCTCATGTAGCCTACCAGCTCTCTGCCTCTCCACCATCTGCTTCTTCACCCTCAGCACACCTTCCTCTTGCTCCAAAAAGCAGCAAGGGGCTCTCAGCACAGGCACCCTTTCTGCATCTTCTCTGCTGTGCTCCTCACCAGACTGCCTTTCAGCTGAGGAGCTCACTTTGAGTACATTCATTATTACTTCCATCAAAGAACAGCTCAGGAAGTCTGGAATGAAAATTCTTAGGTGCCTGTCTGGACAGAAAGTACCTCAAGGGGTTTGGCCTCCACTCAGTCTATATATCTCCAGCTCCCACAGCCTCAGAATGTAAAAGAGGAAAAGGCCCACTTGTTCCTAGGAATATAAATGAGTTCTAGACAAAACCTCATAGATTTCCCTGGACACCAAAGTAAATTTCTTACTACTGATCATAATGAACAATAGTTGAGTTTTGGTCTTAACCAAAGAGCTATTATGGATTTAGATTCCCTGCCCTAAGGATAGACATGAAGGTGGATCTGGTGTTTTACCAGTGCCTCTATACAGGTGCTGTTATGGTTCCTGTTCATTTCATCCACTATGCCTCAATGAGTGGTGAGGAAGCATCAGAGGATTGTTGGCTCTGTGGTGCAACATGGAGCCACAGGGCTTTGAAGGAGGGTATGTCTGAGAATCATGTTCAACCCTGACTTTATATAGAGCATTGGGTTTTTTGTACCATGTTTTAATATCTCAGTTCCTTTAAATGGAAATCATAATGACTTATGAAATGAAGTGTGTGTACCAAGCACTCACACATTCACTCAGCTCCTACAGGCACATCACAAGATGGCAGAGATTCCAAGACATCATCGTCTGGGATAGGTGTGGTAGACAGCATGTCCTTAGGCTCCTAACATCCATTAAGATCCTGACACCCAGTGCCATGATACAAGGTGGCGAGGTCTTAGTGAAGTAATTGCTGCCTGTAGGTAAATCCCCATGATGGAACTGGTATCTCTGTATGATAGGAAAGAGAGCCTGTGGTTCACAGATACACTGAGAAGGGAGCTGTTGATGAGTCAGGAAGCAAACCTCCACAGGGTTCTGGATCTTAGCACCTTGATCTTGAACTCTCCACCCTCCAAATCTGTGAGAAATGCACTTCTGTTGTTCAAACCACCCAATCTATGGTACTTTACTGCAGCATCCCAAGCTAATGAAGATAAAATGTCTTTAGAACTGTCAATATGCACCAAAAAATTTGCCGTCTACATAGGCAGACCTCACTCACTATCTATACCCAATAGCGAAGGACTCTTATTGCCTATCTCATCAATATGCTATTCCTGATTATCTTCTGCATATGGGTACCAGGAAGCTTTAATTATTGCAAAAGGAAGCCTTGACTCTAGGAGACACAGGGTTGCCCAATGCTAGCTCCTGGTCAGCTGCCCATACAGGACTCATCACCCTCTGTATTAATTTAGGGACTTGCTTTTTCTTATGTACCTGTTAAAGTGCAAAAAGCCAAGAGTAAAATGTCAGGAGATCTGAATTCTAACCCCAAGTGTGTGGGAAACCTGTGACTCCCACCCACTTTGTAATAGTCTCAGCCATGTTCTTAAATTTCCATTCCTCTGCTGAGTTAAGTTCCTAATTCTTCTTACCCCGCCTATTTCCCATAAGTCTACTGCTATGCCCTGGAGGTGGGACTTCCTGTCTACTAGGCCTTTTACCCTCTGAGGTCATTTCCCTATACCTCCACTATATATACCCAGAGTTTCTTTTGAATAAACGAGACTTGATCAGAATCCTGTCTTGTCTCCATTTCTCGTTTCTCCTGTCCCTCGTCCCTTCTTCATCCCTGCTCCTTCCCCAGGTGACCCATGTTGACTTCCCTACTGGATGGAACACAAGTGTGTGTTACGTCCTTGTTATTACTATTGTTGCTGACAGGTTGATAGATGAAGAATGAAGATACAGAGATCTTCAGTCCTCTCCATTCACATTACTGATGCATTTACTTGGTTGAGAAATTTGGCGAACTTTCCTCATTTTCTCAGCTTTTTGGAGCACTCATTCCTAGCTATTTATTAGGAAAATTTTATTTTTCATTATAAAGAAATAAAAGCAAAAACCAAAAGGATATCCTAGAACTGATAATTGATTTGCCTTCTCTAAGAACTTGCAACAATGCCTCATTTGCTGGCACTAATCATGACTCCAGCTTTTTGCCTGTCTACATACCAGGAAGGTCAGCATGCTCCAAATCAAATGCAGAGATTAACCCTGGATATGCATGTTGGTGCCTTGCTGTGACAGGGTACACTCAAGGCCTTAATTACACCCTGTTTCTTTCACAAATTTAAAAAGTGATTTGTAGACTACCCAGCTCCGTAATTTTGCACAGTCTTATTTCTTTGTTAATATTTTTGAATCAAACTACTCGGGCATTCTGAGATCCTCACCTTTGTCTGCAGAGCCACTAGTTGGCATAGATCTGTCTGATTTGTCTGGTTTCTTACAGTCCCTGTGCGCACTGTAACCCTGAAACATCAGAGCACTCATTTGCCACCATTAGCTGTACACACTACCTGAAATGCCGTTTCTGTATCATTGTGCTATGAATTCCAGATATTTCAGTGGAGTCAAAGACAAATATTAGCCTCGGCTCTTGGTTCCCCATTTGCTGCAGGTAAAAAGAGAGGTGATAATTACTCTGGCTTTCCTATGCTGACACTTGCTCAGTTTTAAAATCAGAATCATTGTACTTCCTTCAAGAACTGTTGAGAAGAACATATATGTGAGTTTGTGTGCTTGTTTATCTTGCGAATGTGTATGGGTATGCGTATGAGTTTGTAGGTTAACATGTGCAATAGCAATTTATAGCACAATTATTATAAATAGGATGTTACATACATTGACATATTGCATGTACATTGCTTAAAATAGTTCTAGTATGAAGTATAAAGTTCTAGCATATTTGAATGATTTAATGATTCACTACTTTAATTTATATTTTTATATTCTTATGTAAATCTTATTCTCAGGAACATGTTAAATGCTGATTCCTTTACTAAACAAATCTTAATACAAGAGAACTAAGAAAATATTTAAGGGTTGCAGAAAATCATGTAAGAGCATGTTCTTTCCATTCACACCCAATGGTATCTCTGGACATTTGGGAATACTTCAGGTGAAGACTTCGAAGGGTGTTAGGGTACCTACACAGCAGGCCAGGATACAAGCCCAGATCTCTGGTCTTTCTGGAATTTTCACTCTCCTCAACACTGTTGCTTCACAGGAAGCAGCCTCTCTTTCTTCTGAACCATTGTTATAAAACCATCTATTTTATATTTACAAGGTATTCCTCCAAAAAGAGATTGGTATTCAGAATATATAAGAAATTCACAAGTCTGGACAACCCCCCCCCCACACACACACACGCACGCACACTTTAAATAACGGGGCAAGAAACTAAACAAACATTTTGCACATGAAATCATACAAATGGCCTGCAAGTGCATGAAAAGAGACTAATTGTCACTTATCTCAGGGACATGGAAATCAGAAACACAACCAATATCATCTCACATTAGTTAGAATGGCTAGCACCAAAAAAAAAAAAAAAAAAAAAAAAAAAAAAAAAAAAAAAAAAAAAAAAAAAAAAAAAAAAAAAAAAAAAAAAAAAAAAAAAAAAAAAAAAAAAAAAAAAGAGGATGTGGAGAAAATGAAAGTTCTATGCATTGCTGGTAAGAATATAAGCTGATATAAGCACAAACATTTCACAACACATCATAGTGATCATTAAAGAAATTGAAAATAGAACTAGAAATTTGACTACTGGCTGTTGGTACAAACATGGGAGATCATTAGACCAAGCAGGTTCTTGCACCCCCATATTTATTGCAGAATATTCACAATAACTAAACTCAGAAGTCAGGACTTGCTCTTCAGTGGATGATAAAGCAAATGCTTTGTGTACACATAACAAAATATTGGAAAGCTGTGAAAAGAATAAAATTCTGTCTTTTACAACCATTAAAATGAAACCAGAAGTCACTATGTTAACTGATGTTTACCTGATTTTTCATAGGTATTAGTATTAGTCTTCTATAGTGGGGTTTATCACTATTTGGTGCATACAGGACTGCTATCTCTTGCACTTGGAGTGTTCTCCTAATCAGTAGGTCTCTTTTGATCAGTCTTGCCTGGAAAACTACTTTATCTGCAAATTGAATAACTGCTCTTTGTCTTTGCACAAAGTAGACTGCCTCTTGAGTTAAATGTGTTTCTTATATGCAGTATATTGTTGGATCTTATATCTTGATCCATTCTGCCTATATTCTTCTTTATGTTGAAGAGATCATTCACCCTGATAGTTTTAACTAATAGGTACTGACTTGTCTTTGTTAACATTTTATTTTCCTGTTCTGATTTGATTTCTTTACTTTTTATTTACTTGTTTTTCTGGTCTGAGAGATTTATTCTATTTGTATTCTTAGAATTGCTCTATTTATTACCTTTTTCTAAAATATCTTCCAGGACTTTCAGCAGAATTAATTCGGTGCTGAATATCTTCAAATGTTTTTTTGTCATGGAAGTATCTAATTTCTCCATCACTTTTAAAAGGTAATTTTGTGAGGTATATAAGTCTGGGATGGAATATTCACAATAACTAAACTCAGAAGTCAGGGCTTGCTCATTTTTCATTTAGGGCTTGAAATACTTCACTTCAAACTATCCTTTACTTAATAAGTAATGTTAACAAATATACTGTCATTTGGATGAGCTGTCTTTTACAGCTGAATTTTTTCTTTTATCTAATAGCTTTTAATATTCTATCCTTGTGTTGAATTTCTAGAATCTTCACTCATATGCCTCAGTGTAGTTTTTCCTGATAATAGTTGGAATTCAATTTCACTTACTTACCTGTATGAAATATATATATATATATTTTTTTTTTTTTCTACCTTGGGAAGTTTTCTGCTATTACTTCTATGAACATATTTTTCACGTCTTATACACTACCTTCTAATTTTTGCATTTATTCCAATTAATCTTATGATATTTTTCTTTGAAATATCAAAGAGCTTTTGTATTGATTTTTTGTGGTCATTTGCTATGTTTTGTCAGAACTGGGGATTGCACTCAGGCCCTTGCACTTGCAAAGCAAACACTTATTCTACTGAGCTATCTTGCTGGTCCCTCATTTGATATTTTTAAGAAATTTTTCATTCCTTGATGTCCAACCACAACCCTGTCTTTTACAGCTTATATTCTATTTTTATAATGTAAATTTCTGTTGGGTATATTTTGAATATACCTGGTTAATATATCTTATGAAATCCTGTTTTTTCTTGTGTTGGGCAATCACAATTTTTATCTCTTTACAAATCTCTATTTTTTTTATTTACTCTGCATTTAGCTAACCAAGCCCTTTTTTATTGTCACTATTTTTAATCTGAGAAATTATTTCTGCTCCTTTTTTCCCAGAAATCAATTTATCTGCTTTGTTAGCTCAGCAACAACCACTTCAGAAAGTTTAATTAGGCAGCTCTTGACGTCTTTCACCAAAATGACCCCTGAATTTGCCTTCGGTGAGTATGAGGTCTGAGGTTGTATTTTTATTCTGTGTTTTCCCACTTCCTAATTTTTAGTTATTTATTTTCTGTGTTGATACTTATGAATTTCCTATAGTAGATAACTTTATTACTACCATGGAGAACTCTTTTAGGACATGATTACTTTTCAGAATGTAGCCTAAGTGTATCTGGTTTTTAACGTCTGAGTATTTCCCTGAATTCTACTTCTTCTGTTTATTGAAGATATAAGCCCCAGCCTGTTTGGCCTGGCACCCAGTTCTTTGGATTGTATTATTGTCCCCAGATAACTTAGGCATGGACATACCAGGGAGATCAGTTATCACAGCAGTAATGATATCTGGTCTAGAGCACTGCAAGTAGCAATAAAAGCAATATGAAGCACAGACTAGAAAATGAAAAGGTGTCATAGCAAAATCTTCCATTCTTAGCTGTATGTACAGACTTATAGCACTATACCAAAATTTAAGACAATTTAGAAAATTAAATAAGAAGCAGTTTTAATCTAAAGGGAGAAAATTGAAAGTAACAAGAGGAAAATTTAGGGAAGCAAAGGAAGAGGACGAGCTTAGAAGTAGGGCTGAAAGACAAAGAAAGATTACCAAGGCTTCAAGAAACTGGCAAAGAAGACAGAAGGAAAAGGTGGAATGAAATACAAAAAGAACGATTAAGCAAAGGAAAATGAAAACTCTACAGGTGAAGTTCACTCTCAAAAAGTATAACCAGATATAACGAAAGAAAAAGACTTATGACCAGGTGACCAGATATGAACTCAGCCTGATCTTTTGTGAATTTGAAAGTTTCAGAACCAACACCATGTCGTAATCATACTGCAAGCTTGTTGGGCTTGTCCACCGTGATAGGAGCTCTGACCACTTCCTTTGTCTGACAGTGAGAGCAGAGTCACTTCTGCAGTTGGCACTGTCACAACACTATAGTCCCACAGGCTTGAAATCACAGAAGATTCCTCCTCCTCCTCCCTCCTCATCATCTTCCTTCTCCTTTTCCTCCTTTTCCTTTTCCTGCTCCTCCTTTGCCTTTTCCTCCTCATCGTTTCTCCTTCTTCTTCCACTCCCTCTCATTCTCTTTCCTTTTTTTTTTAATAAGTTCATTGAAATAAGTCAAACACAGAGAGACACATTTCACAAGCTCTCATTCATTTGTGGTAACTAAAAAGTCAATGCTAGAAAGGAAAAGAATGGAACAGTGTCTAGGAGAGCCACGTAAGTGCAAAGACAGCAGTGGTGAAAAAAAGTCAAATAAGGGTCCTAAAATAGAGGCTGGTTAAGAGCAGAAGAATCACTTCTTGTTCTTCTTTAGCATACTAGAGTAAATGAAAGTTACAACAATCTATGATCTCTTTCACTATGAATAAAGAGGAAGAGTAACACATTATCAACACATGGAAAGTACTGGTATTTGAAGTGATGAAAATGCTTATTTTCCCTGATTACACAGCATATATATGTATAGAGTTTCATAATGTACCCCATAAACATGCACTACTTTTATATCTCAGAAAACTCTGTAAGAGGTTTTAAAAGAATCAAAATCCTTTCTGGTTTGTATTATACATATATATATATATATATATATATATATATATATATATATATATATATATATCCTAGTCACTATCAAAGAATAAACCATTTTAGAGGACATATATCTGCATAGTGCTTCAACTGTATCTAAATTATTCTCTGCCCTGTATCTAAACACATTCTCCATGTTTGCTCAGTGTTCATATTAAAAGTGTACTTAACATTTGGCTGTGTGCAGATTGTCCTCAGCATTCCCTATTTCCATGTTCATTGTTTTCTGTCTTCCCTTATCAATACAGATTTTTGCTTCTGCACTAATATTCTCTGTATCTGAGTGACTTTATTTGTTGGAAGACATTTTCCCTACCAGGGATCAGAGAGTAAATCTGGGCCTTTTATTAAGTACTTCACACATGTCCTAGTAAAGATAAAGTTGCCATAATACAAGACAATGAAGAATTGATTGGAAATTGAGTCTGAGTTGACAGCTGACAGGATTTCTGCAGCAAGCATGCAGACAGAAGGCAGGCATCTCAGAAGAGACCATAAAGGGAGGGGTAAAGGTGGAAACCCTCTGGCTGTAGTCTCTGTGCCATTACAGTGGGTCTGGGAACTGACTTTGCTTTCTGTTTCTTAGGAATAACAGCACAGGGATATCAGAAAGCTGTTAGAAAGACAACCTATGAACTTCACAGAAGACCAGCAAGGGAGAGATCCTGACTGCATGTGGAATATTCACTTCTCCTCTCTGACATTTATGTGCCAAGCATCAGCAATGGGTCAAGATGAGGTCATAGAATTCATAGGGCCTAACCCTAACTTCTGTTAAGAGGTGTGTATGTGCGGTGATCATCCAGTGATGTATGACTGCTGTCTCTCCTGGTTTTATGAATTTTATGCTCATTTTATTAATTACTGCAGGAGAGCACATCATGGCCCTAAAAATTAATTATTACCAGTGTAGAGAATGTGACTGGTATGATTCCACATACTATTTCTCAGACCGAATATTTTAAAACCTTGGTGGCTAGAAGTCATCATCAGCTGCTGGCTTTAAGCTCAGACTAATTTTGTTATTCATCCATAGGTAAAGATGGCACTTTGCTTCATGGGAAATACAAAACAGTGCTTCGGAGTCTATTGGTTCTGTGTGAGTAAAGCTACAGCCCTGCCCAGGTGAGGCAGAGTGGAGAGGAGGACGGGTGGAGCTGCCCTGAGAAGGTCTGGGAAAGCAGTCTGAGCCCAGGGAGAGGCAGGCAATCCCAGTGCCTCTCTCTGAACCTGCACTAGCTTGGGGAACCATATATCCGTAGCTTTAGAGTATGCAGAAGAGTACCTAGAAGAGGAGTCAAGTGACTTTCCACAAGTATGCTAGACTGCAGGGGGCTGGGAGAGACAGAGACAGAGACAGAGATGGAGAGACAGGGCAGCCTGGTGGGTGGTATCAAACGTAATGCAGATCCAGAATCTTTAACACACAATAATCAGTTGAAGCTTTTCTTTGTTGTAATATTATTTTTAGTTATTGCCCAAGATTCTCACAGCCACATTGCATAATTATATCTTGCCTCGTTCTTAGAGAATTATGAGTGAGCCTTGTGTCTTGGCTTTGAAACTTGGAGAAGTCGAATGAGATTTACCAAAAGGCCCACAAGAAATGAAAACATTCTTTAGAGTCTCAGTGTCAGGGATCAAAGCACAATGGACAGTAAAGGCTTTACTAGATATATTTTCAAGATTCAGGGAAGGGCAACATCTGAAGAATCCTCTCTCCATAGCGCAAGGAGCCACTACACCTTGCTCTGTAGCACATGGTCTCCAATGGACACAAGCAGGACTCTAGTGGATCCTTCACCTGCTTCACAGGTTTCACCCTTCCAAGCACTGAGAGTAACTGATTAAGAAGCAAACAAACAACCAAACAAACAGAAAATCAAAACATGTCTATACTATGAAAGCACAAACAAAAATATAAGCTAATATTTGGGAATTGCTTACACAGCAAACTGCAAAGATAAATAACGGTTAGGAATGTCCTGAAGACCAGCTTGCGTTAGGCTTATTTCCTACACCTGTCCAAATGCATTAGCATTTCACTGGCTGTTAAGTGGAAAGTGCTTCCTCATAATTTCTCACTTGATTGGAGCCCCACAAACTGATTAAAACATATTTTTTCTTTCTCTCTCCCTTCTGTCCCTCCCTCTTCTCTCTGTCTCATATTTTTCCTCTTGGCAAAGAACAACAAAATGCAAATCTCAAGTTGGATTTATTCAAATACCATACTTAGGAAACATATCAGGGCAAATTATTCAGAGCAGGAGCTTAGGATGCTGAAAGAGATGACAGGGTTATATGAATAAATTTCAACATGACTTTGCCTCTCTGTGATATAATCTCAGTCTTAATTTCCAATGAGGCTGTCAAAATGCATTAGAGCCCTGTCTCCATTAAAGAGATTTCAGTTTTGTGAATTACTTACTTTAGAGATTTCATTTAACTAAACTCTTTCTGGAGATTTGTACTGACAACTGGTTTAAAGGATTAGCAGTCTTTTTAACTCTTTTCCTTTTCAAGGCAATCAGAGCCGTTTTTTGCTATCAGCAGGGGTAATTGTTGAGGATATACCATTTTATCCTGTTTAGATTATTTGACCTTTTCCTTGTCAGCTTTTATAGTTCTTCATTCCTGCTAATATTTCTACACAGTAAGCAATCTTGGTATATAGTAAATGCTAATTGGCCCTTTAAAAGGTTCCCATGACAAATATCTTTACACCTCAATTTAAATTTTCTGGGAATCTAGCAGAGATGGAAGAAGTCACTTTGCACTGTCCTTCATCCAAATTCACATTCCAATTTCACCTTCTTGCTTCTGAACAACATTTGAACAACAGTTTTCACCGGTCTTTTCCAGTGTCTGCTGCTAGCTTTTCTTGTTTGGGGTAAGAATGGAGAGCACCTCCAAGGAGAAAGACCGACACTATTTGTGTTTTCTGCACAAGAGTGAAAACTAAAACACTGGCAGGTTGCACAGAAGAGCACAAAGTGAGCTGGCAATGTGCTCTTTGTCCAAGGCAAGAGAGCAAGGATGCAGGAAGCCACTTTCTTCTAGTTCTGTTGCCTGAATTACCCCTGATGAAATGTGAAATGGGAATGAATGCACTGCACTTACAGGGATGGCTTCAGCAGCTCCACACCTCATCTAATTGTGCCCCATTCTCTGGGACATGTTTGCTATTCTACGTAACATATCTGACTACAAAGTAAAATATCTTAAAATCTAAAACACAATGCCTAACTTATTCTGTACATTCTGTTTGATAAGCATTGTGTATCTACTGTGTTGCAGGTATTTTTTCAAGACAGTTTTATGGGGATGGAACCCAGAACATCATGCATTCTAAGTAAGACCTCTACCACTGAGCTACATGCCCAGTCTAAGAATCTTTCATTATCATCATCATCATCATCACCACCATCATTATTATTTAAAATATTTGGTTGTTATAGGGTCTCACTATGCAGCTCAGACTCATAAAAACCTCGTGTTTTCAGCTATCGCCCCAGCACTGGGATCAGAGTCATGCACCATTACACCCAGACTGTGTGGCAATCTCAGCACACCCAGGGTGCAGGGCTGACGTGGCATGTGGTCCTGGGGATCGAACCACAGTCCCTGCACTTACAGTTACCAAAGCAGGTACTTTAGTCCACTGAGTCATCGTGCTGGCCCCTCGTCATTTTAGCCTACACTTCAAGTATATCAGTACAGGGGCCAGGGAGATGGCTCAGTGGAATATGTGCTTTCTTGGCAAGCACAAGGGCCTGAGTTCAATCCCCAGTTCCCCAAAAATAGAAGAAAAAGAAGTATATCAGTACAGGTACTTTCCTTGACAGCATCTGCCAAGTTCTGTGTAGCCAACTGTGTCAGCCCAATATATGGAGATATGGAACCACAGAGCTCACATAACATCTCTAAGACCACATCTCTGTGAATGCATAGAACTACCATTCAGATGCCATGTGGTTTGGCTTCAAAATGTAATTTTTCCAAAAAATATAACTTCCATGCCAGGCGTGGTGGCACAGGCCTGTAATCCCAGCACTTGGGAGGCTGAGGCAGGAGGATTGTTGTGAGTTCGAGACCAGCCTGAGCTACAAAGTGAGCTTAAGGCTAGCCTGAACTACATAGTGAGAACCTGTCTCAAAAAGACAAAAAAAAAAAGAAAAAAATATATAACTTCCACTAGACTGTGTGGAATGATGTTGGAACCCATAGTTTCTATGAAGCGATGTCTGGCACATTTCTTTTTTATCTCCTTTTCTGAAATACCTTCATAGACTTATCTCTGCCTTTGCAGATGATGGTTATGCCTTTGTGGACACTGTGCAAAAGCATGTGTGAATCTCATTTTTGTATCTTTGTGTTGCAGCACTTACATGTAAAATTGTATTACAAAATATAGTGTGGTACCCAAAATATTTCTAGGAAAGTTTAACCAAATAATTCCTTCTTGAGTTTGATCACAGGCGAAGTAATTAGTCTAGGAGTGTAGCCTGGTAACAGAATGCTTGCATCATGCATGCAAGGCCCTGAGTTTGGTCTTCAATACAAAGAAGAGGGAGGGTGAAGAGAAGAGAGAGCAAAAGAGAAGAAAGTACTAGCATACTAAAAATGTGAGAGTGTATATTCTCTTAGTGCAGGTGAGGCGTGTAGCCCAGCGTTTTGCCCCTTTCTCTCAGCTGCTAAGAAGTAAGCATTTCCCCGATGTCTTAATTTGCACATAAGTAGATTGAATACTCCACATCTCTCCACATCATCACACCTCAGGGTGGCTTTCTGATCTTTCTTCTTCTGTAGTCATACTTCCCTTATGCTCATGAGGGCCAACAGATGGCGGTCCAGTGAAACAGGCCAGAGACTGGAGAGCTCATACTACTGTGCTGGACGGCAGCTCTCTCAGCATCAAAGGAAGAGACTGAACCATATTTATAGTCAGAAGGCACGCATCGGGGTGAGCCACTGAACTGTCTGGCAGGCAGGTGAAAGGTAAAATGGGAGGATGAAGATGGAAAGCCAAGTTCACAGAAGGAAAATGACAGGAAAGCAGGGAAACTGATCCTGTCAGCTGCCAGCATATCTTGAGCAAGTCAGGGGCCCCTTCAAGGTCGGTAGGCGAAGAAAGGCAAGTTCCCCTTCACTGAGCTTGGGCTTTATTTGGGCACCCATACTCATAAACTTTCCCCCATAAGAGTCTCTAGATTGGCCTTCACATCAATGAACCGTCTCCCCAAAATTCACTGTTGCTATTATATCCTTATTTTTAAAAAAAAGATAAGCAAACTTCTTTGTAGCTGTTTGTTTCTTGACTACTTCTGAAAGATAGGAAATTCTGTTTTCTTGTCCCAAAGGAACCAAACAAACCAGAATCTCTATTATGCGAATAATTAATTCACTTGTTAAATATATGTATGGCTTTCTACTGATAAGAACTAAAGTGGTCCTACTGTGAAAAACATAAAAGCAAAGGCACACTTTGAAGGCTAGAGAGGTGACATAGGAGCTAATTAGCTATGCTGAGGACTGTGTGGAAAGTGTCAAGTGCATAAAAATAAACTAGGTTATGTTCTTATTACTGGTAAACAATCAACATAAAAAAGCCTGAAGAAGTTTTTTGAGTGGGATTTGGAAAGGACAAGAAATTATATTAATATTTCTAGCACACAGATTTTTCTTCTAAGCTGCAACAATGTTTTTTCTTAAAAAAAATCCAAGGCAGTTTATTAGATTTTCAACCTTCCTGTTTGTTTCTCGTGTCTACCTAAGCTTACAGGACAGAAAAGGTGGCTGGATTTTCTCCCAAACTCTGTCTTTTATGTTCTCACATAGATGTTAGTGTTATAAAATATTTTTTTTTGGAAAATACCTGTAGGGAATGTAATGGGGTGGTTCTATGACCTTTAGGGCAATCTTGATGCTGTTCAGGTGTTTGGACCCCATTAATCAATGGGCTTACTTCGCTTACAGGCATCCAGAGCTCCGTTGGGCCCTGGGATAACACTGAGTGTGAAAATGGGCTCTGTATTTAGACCTTGAAGCCAAGTGAGGACAGCCACCACCCAATGTTCCCACATGAATATACTGTTGTGAAAGGAGGTAGTTTGAGAGTACATGGTCCTGGAACTTGGCTTAGAATGGACGGGCAGAGATGCCTTCCCAGGAAGGAGTCTTTCTAAGCTTCTACACAGCAGAGGCCTTTGCTAGGCATATGCAGGGTGAACCCTCACGAGCCACAGAAGGTGCATTCAGGGCTCCCTGTACTTTCACACAGCTGTCCTGGTGCAGTGGCCTCAGCAGAGCTTTGTGCAGCTCACATAGTTGTGGGCTCTAGTGGTTGGTGTCACTGCAGACCCAGAGTCCACAGCACTGGCTGCTGTTGCTGCAGCCCTCCAGCCACATCAGCCAGCAGGACCACGGCTTGCATCAGGGCCACAGATCTGACTCTGTTCTAAAATAAGATGCTTCATGTTACGGCTTCCACTCACAAAGCTGTCACTAGAGTGTGGGGAGTTGAAACTATCAGCTCTTCTCCTTCTGTAGTTTGGACAATCTATTGCAGAGTGCAGCTGTTTCCCAGGGCCACTGAAGCCTCTGAGGAGAAGTGGCTGCTTATGACTGGAATTCTTAATCTTAGTCACTTTCGTGTCTCTCAGGAAGCACGTCGCCTGTGGCCTGGAAGGCT
This sequence comes from Ctenomys sociabilis, assembly GCA_004027165.1. Classification (NCBI taxonomy): domain Eukaryota; kingdom Metazoa; phylum Chordata; class Mammalia; order Rodentia; family Ctenomyidae; genus Ctenomys; species Ctenomys sociabilis. Next base: position 46,188 of record PVKA01009073.1, read on the forward strand.
GTGTCCTCCTCCCTGCCCTCCTGCTGCTTCCAGGCTGCCAGGACACAAGCGATTCTCCTCCACTATGAGATTATTCTGCTTCTGCTTTGCCACAAGCTAAACAAGGACTTACGTATGACTCAAAACAATCCTCTCCCCTTTGAGTTTGCCAAGGTCCCCCAAAGGCCACAGCTCCTAACAGCATCAGCTATGAGCTCCTTGGTGGGCTAAACTACTGCTGACGAGCACTCCATGACAATATCACCTTGTAAACAATGAGAAATCAGGGGTCAGCCAAGAGCTGAGCCAGAACGTTCTCTCAGAATGGATTTTCCTCTTTCCCAGCCTCCTGCTTTTCCCTTCTACTTGCTTTCCTTGGGTTACATCCTGGAAAAGCTTGGGACTTACACTTCATCTCTAGTTTTCTTTGGCTAAGACACAATGGCCGTGGATGGATTTTCAGACTTGTCCCCATTCGATTTGTTTTGATCTCAGGGTAAAATTATGTATTAAATACCCTTTTGTATGGAAGAAGGGGCCCAATTGATTCAGGAAAGGGGAGGGGAAAGAAAGAGGCTTAAAGAAAATAATTAAGATGTGCTATGTTCCTGAACAAACCTCCTACAATGAATACAATCATTTTGTACTACAAACTTGTACCAATAAGAATTAAAAATAAATCCTTTTGTTACAAATGTTTGTTCCTATCAAAAAAAATTTACCAATGGGACATAGGACACAAAACAATTTCTTTTATCTACACTGTATGCAGCAGAAGAGATTTTACTTCATTTGGGTTTGTGCTCATCCTAGGAGACCACATGTATGGACTGTGTGTGGGAGGAAGAGTGGAAGGGGACAAGCACAGGTTTCTGTGATCAGGCAGTGTAAGGTATGTGACTTAAATGTCAAAGATTTATTACACAGAGTTCTGAGCATTGGTGCCTATGATTAGGGCCCAGATGTCGTGGTTCTCAATGAGAGACATCTTCCTGCTATAGAGACAACCATCTTTCTTTGACTTATGGGGTAGAAAAGTGTAAGCTGGCTCTGTAGTCCTTTATTATAATAAGGGCTGTGCCATGATCTAACTAGGTCCTTCAGAACTCATGTGTAGGCATCTTCATTTCTCAATGTGGCTATATAGGGGGTGGGACATATTTGGCTTATGGAGACATATTTGGTTCATGGTGAGAAAGCCTTCATGAATATATTATCACCATCCACTTGGAGCTTCCTCTGGATCTGGTTGTGTGAGAACAGGGTGTGATCAAGAGCCCTTGCTCCCTATGTTCTGTGTTTCACACTAGCTTGTTTTTTTTGTGTGTGTTTTTTTTTTTTTTTACTTTCTGCCATGAAGTAAAACAGCATAGAAAATAAACTCTGCAAAAACAAAAGAATACAGATGAGGAAAAGGAGAAGAAAATTGCACTACTAATTTCTATTTGTATACTGAAAGGAACAGTTAGTCTTTATATTGTTTGATCAATCTTATGTGCCTATATATAATACCCATTATATATTTCCTATCACCTTGTTTTGAAATTCTGTAAAATGTGTATTGTTTTCTTATTATTGTCTTTAATAGAAAAATAGACAGCCATTCAAACAAGTGATAAAGCACAAAATGCTTGGTGTCATGAAAAAATAAACAGCATGTGGCTCTCACCAGATGTCACTGTCTAAACTTGGACTTCCTAACCTCCAAAGTCATTGATAGATTTCTTCTTTTTAACTTATCCAGTCTCAAATAAAAGGTGCTAATCCCACCACATTGACTTAATTAATTTCTGAAGGTTCAATCTTCAGAAAGCATAATCAGAATTTGGGTTGAAACACATGAATTTTAGTGGCACAAAAACCATCCAATACTTCAAATGGAAGGGCACATTTGTAGAAAACATCCTTGCATAACATGATCAAAAATAGCACAAGATTTGGAAAACACTTACGTTGACCACAAAAGAGATCGGAGAGAGCTAGACACATTGAATTGAGACATAAATCCCAAGCAAGGGACCAAAGGCAGGGCAAAGCTACATAAATGGTGCTGCTGTTTGGATCTCACATGTTCCCTGGATGCCTGTGTATTGAAGACTTGGTCTCAAGCCTGTGGTGCTATTGTGAGGTGCTAGAACTCTATAAGAGCTGCGATCTTTCAGAGAAAGTTAGGTCACTAAAATGTGTCCTTGGAGAGAGTATGGGGCTTCTAGTCCAGCCTTATCCCTCTTTTCTTCCTGGTCCGCAGAAGCAGAGCTGCTTCTGCCAAGCACTCCTGCTGTCATGTGCTCCTTTGCTGCAAGCCCAAAGTGACAGGGCAGGTCCATGGACTGCACCTTCCAAAACTCTATGTTGAAATAATTTTTCTCTGTCTGTTACAGTAATGGAAAGATAACTAATTGCAAAGGGAAAATTCAATTTCTTTTATGTAATGGTAAGCTATAAAAATAGCATTAAATATAACTTATTATAAGGAATATTTAACTTAACTTTGAGACTTTTATTTAAGAGAAATGCTGTTCACCAATGAAATAAATCTGATTTGGCAGCAGGATCACCATCTGCAAGTCACCAGTCTCTGCAAGAGAGTGGGCTCCTTTACCAGAAGCAGAGACCAGGGCTGGGTGATGGCCAAGGTTGTGTATAATTTGAAGAGTGTAATTCTGGGTTTCATCCAAGGGGAATACTTCTTTTGGAGGAAGCCCCTATAAAGAGGAAATCTCTGAAGGGGACAGATTTTCTCTCCCTACAGGGCAATGACTTTCATACAACAAGAAAGAAGCTTAAACAATGTTGTTGTCCAGCCTCTGGCTACTCTCAGGGCATATCACACAAATGCAGAAGTTTGATTCCACTGGGGCCAAATGAGACAGAAGTGCAGTGCAATACAATCCATCACTCCACAGGAAGTACAAGGCTGTGTTCAAGGTCAACTGACTGCACATATGCTGGGGAACACACCTCAGGCAGTGCAGTTGTTCATTCATTCAGTAAAGCTCAGTGCTGTCTTTCTGCTGGAGCCTTTGGAGACTCAAGGTGATTCATACGCTCTGTAGGAATCCTTGCCAAAAGGCAAGTAATAGGACAGGAAGAGAACACAATCTCAAGAATGATAAAAAAGGAGTTAGGTTATGCAGCATGGGGGTCTCATTCAAGCCAGCGTTCTCAAAGAGCCCTTCTCTAGTTAGGGACTCTTTATTTGCCTTGAGAAGTTTGAGATGTTCTAACTCAGGAAGGAAACACTAATTTATTTACTGTAGCACTTAGAATACTGCAACAGTTAGGCATGGAATTATACATGGATTCATCCATTTCCTATTTAATCATCCATAAATGAAGATTTACTTATGAAAATAATTCTGAGGGCTTATTCAGGTCAAAAGCATTGTGTAAGACAGTGAAGATAGGAATTATGTAAAGAATGATGCACATCCTGCTCCCAGGGGTGATAGCTCTGTGGTGGAGGGAGTCATTCATTGTAGATTAATTCACCTAAAAGCTTATATTATGCCACTGGGCTCAGTGAGAAGAATGGTCCAGGAGCCGTAATTATGCCTGCTTCTCAGGAGTGAAGTCAAGACACAAATGCCTGATGGAAAACATTCTCATTCTGAACCTGAAAATTATACTAATAGAAACTAAAATAAATCAGATATTTTCGAAAAGAGAAAATTGATGTGTGAAAAGAGTTTGCTATGGTTGCTGGCACAACAAAAAATACGAACATATTATTTATGTAATGCTACCAACATTAATACTAATCCCTGTCCCACTGAAACCTCTCCCGTGGAACGTACAACCATAATCTTCCTCCGTTGTCAAGTGTGCTTTTCTGTAATTTTGAGGCTGCACTTTCCTTGAGCATCTACAAAGCTAGCTTATACCTCCAACTCATGCTCCACATGGCATTACTCTTATAACAAAGCTGAAGTATAGCAAGGGACCTCCGACTGAATGTCACTTGTTAAGTGACCTCCAATCATGCCAAGTGCCGCTGCGTGTGTGGGGAGACGCACTCCAGGGAGGTGCGCGTGCTTTCCTTCGGTCCGTATGGCACCTTAGTCTTCCTCTGGACACTCCAACCCGCCTGCTGCCAACATGTCAGGAGTGAAGTCGCAGATGGGAAAGGCAGCAGGGCGTGGTTCACAGGGGAGGACAGGCCGCACTGCCGCTGAGCTCTCCCTGCCGGTCTCACTGTTGTAGTTAAGACGGAGATGTTCAGCAACGGTGGTAGAACCTAGAACACCGCCGTGCATTCCACAGGTGCTTACCAACTTATTTTTCTCCAGACTCAGGGGAAGGATATACGTACATTTCAGAATGGAGACGAACTTAGATTAGATTCCCAGCCTTATGTTGTAAAATATTTATCACCTCAAAAAACTGTCTGATTTTTTATGTCTTAGTTTCTTTATGTTTTCAATGGAGATAATGTGTCTTCTGTTTCTTTTTTTTTTTTTTTTTTCTTTTCTTTTTTTTGTATTTGGTTGATACAAGGTCTCGCTACGTAGCTCATACTCATAGTAATACTCCTGCTTTCAGCACCCCCCCCAAGCCTTCCAGGGATGGTATTACAGGCGTGTGCCACCATGCCCAGTGGTTCAATGCACTCTGGGGGAGGGGTTGGCATGGCGTGTGTTGCTGGGATCTAACCGAGATCCCTGTGTTTGCCTAAGCTTGACTAACCAGATGCTTTACTACCCTGAGCTATCTCACTGGCCAGATATAATGTGTCTTTCCCAAATACAGATGAAAATGCCACACATAGGAAGGACCCCAGATCTAGTAAGTTCTAAATGATGAATGTTCTAACCTTCACTTCACTGACCAACATCTATCCTGCACTGGACATTAAAACAATCCCATCTAAAACATCTCAAATAAATTTGCAATTTCTTAGTAAAACAACACATAAATATTTATTGCCATTCTCTACTGCATTTGGAATATTTATAAATGTCTACCTGATGTGTCACAAAAGGAAGCAATTTATCTAAAGGATCAAACACATATAAACATTTGTCCTCAGAAAACAATGCAATACAATAACATAAGATAAAATATTACATTAAAATATATATCTAGAAATACAATAAGCCAAAACTGATAAACCATGAATTAAAAGAACAATATTAAAAGAAATACTGATACTTAGGGGGCTGAAAAAACATGTAAAAGTCTCCATTTCAAAACTAGAGCTAAAGGGAAATACATAGCTCCATTTCTTTAATTATAAAGTGGTAAAATATGTTGATTTTAAGACATGAATTATAACTCATTGAATGCTAAGAACGGCAAAAAGAGTCCTGTGAAGTAATTTGCCCAAACCAAATTTTCACACAAAGTTCTGTAGTTTGTGCAAATTTCAAAACCTACAGGCGATTCATGCTAGAGATTATTATTGGGGTATTGGTTTTCCAAAAGGTGCTGCCATGCAGCACCTTGAGCTCTGTTCTGCTGTGTGCTCTTTCTATGCTATCAGCCCACATGGGCTCTCTGCACTACAGTTTCTAAGGGCACAGCTTGCAGGTCGGTAGGCAGAGCACAGAGCCCATCATGACTGCAGCCATTACAGATGTTTTCACAGTGCAGAGAGGCTGCAATGGGCCTTAAAGGACTGCTAGGAGATAGAGATCTGGGGACAAAGACACTAAAAGCAAATGTCAGGGCTGGGTCTCTAAGCCAGCCTGCTTTTCCATAAGTCTGATAGTAATGTTTGCCTCAGGATGGTGATGGGAGAGTAAATTAGGTAATACGAACTCAGACCGTAGGCTCCAAAGAAGGCTGGGGATGAACAAACGCAAACCACTGTAATTAGTGTCCAGTAGGAATGTTTGCCAGGAGCTTCAGACCCTGTGCAGTGGAAGTGGCGGACGTGCACGGGGCACTGTGTTTCCTGGCATGGAGCATGGCCTTGGCATGGCCCCGGAGCTTAAGTGGAGGTGTGCATTCAGGAACATCAAGCCAAAGAGGCCAGCTTGGCAACTGGCCCACAGGAGCAGTTTTATTTGAAATCTTGACATTTCAAAATGCATACCTAATTTTAGTTCAAGAAAATGCCAGAATCTGATGGATGTAAAGAACAGCTTAAAGGGAGAAAAATGACAGTCTTTCTTGTGTTAAATGTTATGTTTTGCTTTAAAAGAAACACAGATTCAATTTTCATACTTCAAATGAAGAAATTAAGAAGGAATCCTAAACCTAATCAAAGACTCAGTAATATGAGTTAAAAATTGTGGGGAGGAATGATTCTGTTGACATGATAAGAATTTTTAAAGTTTTCAATGTTCTCTTGCTCTTTCCTGTCATTCTCTCTCTCTCTCTCTCTCTCTCTCTCTCTCTCTCTCTCTCTCTCTCTGTGTCTTAGTGTCTGTCTGTCTCTCTCTGTCTCTCTCTCTCAACACACACACATACACATGCACACACACATCTGTACCGATATGCAGAATGTCAATATCACATTGTAAGAGCAAATATCTACCCTTCGTATAACTTCTACCACTTGTCACTTTCCCTTTTGCAGATTGAATGGGTGCTATATATAAAGGCTGCTGGCATATTGTGGCTTTTATGAAAAGCTCCTCCGCAATTTTTTGTTGTTCTTGCTTGTTTTGTTTTTGGTGCAGGGGCTCACTTTGCAGCTCAGACTCACAGTGATCCTCTTGTTTTCAGCCTCCCCAGGCTCTGGCATCACAGAGTTGCACCAGAACACCAGGACTCAGTCACCTGCTCAGTGAACCCTGGGGCAGGGCCAGAACAGCATGTGGGTATGTGGGGTTGAACCACAGTGCTTTCACTTGCCTAAGCAAGTACTTAGTCTGCTGAGCTATATCACCAGCCCTTGACAGTTGTGATTTTAATTATAACATTGAGAAAACTGGAATAAAAATATGGACTTTCCTTTTTAAACATGATCACAGAGCTTGGAAAGTCAATGCATTGAGACACAAATTCACATTTGCAGACCTGCTGAGAAGATGGCTCAGAAGAATAAGCACTTGCCTGGCAAGCACAAGGGCCTGAGTTCAATTCTGGGTTCCAGAAAAAAAAAACCGCATTTGCAGACCCACCCAGATAATGTTTTGCTGTGAAAATAATTCTCCCAACCTCCAAGACAATTAATTTCATGAATCTTCTGTCTTTATAATCTAATATTCTTTTCTCAGCCCACACTTATATGAGGCCTCCAGCACATTTTGAGAACTCGGCTGTAGCCCACCTGAATTCATCAGGTCCCTTTAAAGCTACCACTGAGGGCTGGCCAAATAGCTCAGCAGACTAAAGCTGAGGCAGAGTGCAGTGGCCAGGGTTTGAGATGGGGACTGAGACCAGGCTTGACGCACACGTAATTCCAGTGCTTGGAAGGCTGAAAACAGGAGAAACCCTACAAGTCCAATCTGTGTAGCGAGACACTGTAGACTCTGTAATAAATAGTAAAATAAAATAAAGCTACCACTGAGCCCCATCCACACACATTGCCCACCTTCTCTGAAGTGCAAAGAGCAGAGCCCTACACTGCCCCTCTGACACTGGCACATCTTTCCAGTTGCCCTCCGGCCCAAACAGCCTTTCTGATGCTCCTTTTCACCATAACTTTCTTTTCGTGGGTCCCTCATTTGGGCATAGAAATATGCCCCGACACTGTTCCTCATCCTATAATATGAATGGACAGTGAAGAAGCCAGCCAGCACCACAGCTGACAGATGCTCTACCATCACTGACCCTGCTCTCTTCTTCAATTCCCTGGTGCCAGGGTGCATCACTTCCTTCTCCTCCACTGTCTTTCTTAGTTTTTCCTGGGCCTGTGATTCTAATTTCTCATTCTTAGAGGACACATGGATCTGTCATGTATCCCAGTTTCTGCTTTGCCATGGGGAAGTTTTCTATAGTAGACCTGATAAATGCACAGAGGTGACCTGCTCTTGGACACTCAGTGACCTCCAGGTCTGGACTGCTAACCCTCTAGCAAGTCTAAGTGCATGTCTGCTCATCATCTCCCCAGCTGGCTAATAGGACCCTGTGAGTAAACACACCTAAGGCAAGCACTGCATCCCTGCAGCCTGCTTCCAGGAAGCCAGCCATCATGCAACACTTACCACCCCTGTCGCTGTGGGGATGTGGAGGGGATGTTTTCTGGGTGTTCTACTGAGGGTCATCTCACCTTCGTCTTGTCCCCATCAGTGCTCTCTTATCTCTTTAGTAAATAATGTTCAAATTTAAGTATCTCCCATGGTTCCATTTTGGCCATGTCACTTCTTTCTCAACCACATCAGACAAAGTGAAGTCCCTTCTCCCGTCTTTGATCATCCCCCGCTCCCCCCACCCAAGTTTACTTTAGAAAGTAAAATGAGCCCTACTTTTCTGCCATATGGATCATTGTGGTGGCAGCTACCCTTTTATATCTGAATAAAGTTCAATGCCAGATGTCCAAGCAGGCCTACAGGACATCCACTTCACTAACACTCCCTCACCTACTGCCTCTCCCTCTGCAGTGTTATTCGTGGTTTTGGTAACTGAGTTCCACTTGGTATGCTTTGTTCCTAAGCCCACCCAGCTGCTTCCTGGTCAAGTTCTCTGCCTGTACGCTCCTCCTCCGGAGAATTCTCCACTCCAGATGCTTATTTGGCCTTGACCTCTGAACAGTCCCGTCTCAGCTCTGATGGAAGCTCTGTGCAGACATTGGTCCTCCTCTCCCAAGATTCCCCACCACATGGAATAGTAGGTGACTGCTTTTGGGAGCATTATGTCATTACCTAAGATGATTTGTTCAGTGTGGAGACCTGTCTTTCATTATTTTCTAATGGAACATATAATTGTTGAAGTAAAGATAGTTTTAATGCTATCTCATCCCCAAACAGATGAATAAACACATGAAAAGGAAAGTAATAGTGCAGAAGTATGTAATTGTGTGCTAAAGTACATGTACTATAGTTTATGCACTATAAGACTTAGGCTAAAATCAGAAATAACTAAGTCATAGTTATTAGGGAAATTATAATTATTCTCTCTCTCTCTCTCCCTCTCACACTCTCTCCCTCTCTTAAACATAAATTTAGTAAAAAGTGGTTAATATAGTGAAAAACTATGAACATTCTGGACAGATAAACTTTGTGAAACTTTGTCTCTAACCCTAGATAAGCCATGTACTGGCTATAACAGTTTTCCTTATTCTCCAGATTTCAATTTTTTTATTCAACAAAATTGCTTTTAGGACTTAATGAGATGGCATAAAATCGCAGCTCTTACCTCATAGTTAATCCTAATAAATTATAGTCAATAACATTTAGAACAATATATTTGAATTTTTATATATAAAGATACATATATACATATCATTCAATGTATATTTACATCTTTAAATATCTTTAAAATTCATACAAAATATTCATATACAATAGAAAAATCAATAGAAAAATAGTTTGGGATCTACATAATTAAACTATTCAGAATGATAGAAAACTATTTTTTAAGAAAAATAAAAGAACAAATATAAGACAGAAAACCTGCTAACCGATACTTTTTAAAAATTATTACTGGAGGGCTGGAGAGATGGCTCAGCAGAATAAGCGCTTGCCTTGCAAGCACAGGGTCCCGAGTTCAATCCCTGGTACTGAAAAAAAAAATACAAAGAGAATACAAAACATCAAAAAATAGGAACAATACAGAATTTCACTAAGCAAAATTACTGGAATTTGACAGTGATTGTTGTACTGTATAATACAGTCTTCAAATTAGTTGTTTGGATTCCCAGACACAAACATGTACAATTAATAAAGCTGAGTCTTAATTCCACATCTGATCTATGTGTTGTCCTAAGGGTAGAACTTTCTATAACCTAATTTCCAGGATGGATGTGTTAGAGAGCGTCAAATCCTAACCACTAGACCACCAGAGAGGGAAGTGTTAGAAATGTAACCTCAGGGGCCACGTCTTTCTTAAGGTCACAGGAAAGGTGACATCGGCTGTGGTCCTGCTCACCATAAACTCCATAGAGGGATCTGTAGTTCCCATCACTAGGAGACATTCTCTGGTGGCCACAGGGTTTTCTCCTATTGGTGGTAATTGCCTGGATGTGGGGTAAATTCATGGGCATGGCGTCCAGTGGGCAGCCAACTCTAGCACGGGAGTTTCACTCAGGGAATAAGAGGTCATCAGCAGCAACTCCAAGAAACTGAAGACTGATATCCATGCAGAATCACCATGTGGATATATATAGCACTTCACTGATAATTAACCCGAATGGAAACCAACTAAGAAGTTCTTCACTGGGCAAAGGGTGAATAAACTACAATACACTCAGGCAACATTATGTACCTTCAGCAACAATAAAGTAGCAAGTGACCAACCATGGAAAGACATGTGGAAATGTGAGGGAACACTACTCTGCTATGAAACCAATCTGAAAGGCCCCACACAGTGCAGCTCCAAGTGTGTAATCTTCTGGAGAAGCAAAATTGCAGATACAAGAAAAAGATCATTGGCTACCAGGAGCTAGAGGGGAAATGGAGAAATCCAGGAGGAACATGGAATTTTTAGAGCAACAGAAGTACTTCATAAAATACAATAATGGTATTTATATGTCACTATGCATGTGACAAACCCCACAGAATTTTCAACACCAAGAATGAACTCTGAGATAAATTATGAATTCTGTGTAATAATGACCTGTCAACGTAGGGTATCAGTTGTGTAAATGTGCTACACTGGTGCCAGCTGTTAATAACAGAAAAGGCTTCCATGCATGTAGCAAAGCCATAGGGTACACAGGGAATGTTTGTTCTGTCTGCTTCATTGTGTTATAAATCCAACACTACTCTAAAAAGATAGACTACTCAAAAAAATCACCGGCAGCTATCTTCATAGGGAGTTGGAGTAAGCAAGCCTTCTATGTAAGATAATTCACTTACAAAATGAGCTGGTTCTAGAACCAAAGTTGTTTCTCTTGTGATTTAAGCAGACAGAATCAAAATCCACAAAGGCCAGTAAATACTGGGGTTAGAACTACTTCAGTGAAGAACTACCTCAGTGCAGAACAGCATCTAAAATGAACAGATCTATCAATACACAGGCATAACACACACACACACACACACACACACACACACACACACACACACACACAGTACCTCAACAGATCCACCTCCAGCAATAGGTTTTATAGATATTCTCAGAAAGGTGTCCCAGGGTAAAGTTATAATGTCATGCTGACACGACTGTGGAAACATGAACACCATATAACCTTCCATGTGACTGTCTAGCAAATAAGGGCTGTAGGAGTTAGGGTAAGGCAGGTGAGAGAAATGAATGATTTTATTTTTATTCTGCATAGCTCTTTTACATTATTTTTTACAAGAAAATTCTACTTTCAAAAATTGTGTAAACTACATACAGTTTAAACGAATTTAGCTTTTCATTATTTTCTCATTATCTTGATGGCTTTCAGTTAAGAGGAAAACTTTGAGGGGGTGAATGACAACATGTCTTTTACCAGAATAAATTTTTCAAAAAACACCAAAAAATAATGAAAGGTTTATAATAGGAATATATATGTGGCAGGCACACATGCAGAGCCTGCGCTAGTCTGATCCTCTCTGATTATGCAGTAAGGGTTCTTGGTGGCAAATCCCTGCTTTAGCAGGGCACATGTGATGGCATGAAATGAACACAAAGCAGCACCAGGCACTGGGGCAGCGCACCAGGAACCCAAAGGATCTCCTGGAGTCAAAGATGACAGGGACTGAAGGCCAGCTGCTCAGTAGCTCAACTCAGAGCCTCATTGGAATCAAAACAGTACAGAGGATTTGCACCCAAAGTGGATGTGAAAAATTGTCCTTTCATTTCTCTTAATATGTTTAGTACAAGATCTATAGGGTCTCATTATGCAGATTGCACTCACAGTGATCCTCCTGTTTTCTGCCTCCCAAGGGCTGGGGTTATAGGTGCACACCACCTTGCTCAGTCAACTTTCATTATTTATATACCTACATTGGGAGCTCTTGCATTTCCTAAAATTAAAAAAAAATAATAATTTGTATGTATAACTTTCTGGTAACCATAAAACTTCCCCCAATTTTTTTTTCTTCCAGTGCCTTGCACTATTACTTTTAAGGTGCTCTATTCCCATTTTGCAGAGAAAAATTATTGGCGGTACCTACTTTATTTTTTTCTTTACATACTTTGCCTACACCGAATATATTGTTCATTCATCCTTATAAGGTGAGCAGTATGCTAGCCTTTCAATAGATACATGGGAAAAGGCCTGCTTTGAGGATAAATCCTTCCACTGAAGCAAATCATTATTTCTGAAGTGAACAAAGTGCCCACTAGCTAACACATCCTTCATGGTCCGTTTGGTGTGCTTGATTTTTCCTATTTCATTGGTGCCAAAACCTTGCCACTTACTTCGTGGCAGGAGGCCTTAAGGCTCTTAACAAAGATTTCCAATTTCTCTTTCTTTGGAAACTCAACTTAATCCTCAAATTTAAATCTCACTTCACTTGAAATGCTACAAGAGAGAGTGTCTTCTCACCTAGACCTTGAGATAACTTGCTTACAGAGTCAGTACTTCCAATTAAGTACAGGCAGTGAGTGGAAAGAAATAAATCAGTAGAATCTTCTGTACCACTTCATTGGAGGCATGGAGGCTGACTCCTGGATGTGCTCTTATTCATTAGTTATTATTGTTATTGTTTTATTATTATTATTTTTATTTTTTTAAGCTTAAAAGAAAGTTTAATAAAGCTATGGACCATGTGTGTGCTCTGAGGATGTTCATACCAGAGTACAATTCTCATTAAAAATAGGAGAAAATGGATATTTACATGACATGGTATTCTAACTAAAAGGCATTGGTACAAACATGAATTGTCACCCTCAAATATTAAGCTTAATAACAACACTGTTAGCACTTTGCACTTCCTCTCTCTCTCTCTCTCTCTCTCTCTCTCTCTCTCTCTCTCTCTCTCTCTCTCTCTCTCTCTCTCTCTCTCTCTCTCTCTCACACACACACACACACACACACACACACACACACACACACCATAGCACAGAAGTTACAGGTGTTTTAGCTAAGACGGACTTGTGGAGACCTGAAAAAAATTCTTATCTGAGCCAACCTCTATGAGCTTCAACAGAGATTATTTCAATCTTCCTGAATACTTACTTCCATTTATCTGGCACTCGGTCCTTTATATATAGCTATCACAAAGAATTCCTTATTCTGAGCCAACAATTACTTCACAGCTATTTCTATTCCTGTTCTCCTTTCTGCCTTAGGGAACAGTATAAAAAGCTCCATTTCCTTCATTATGGATTTCCAATAAAGAGCGCTCAGTTATGTTATATGAATGACAGCTGTCACTCACTCATTTCATTTCACCTGATTTCATGACAGGCAGAATCTTTCTATTTCCATATCAGTATAGATTGTTGTTTTTAACCGAAGAGCAATCATTTCCTCTGATTTTTCTTCAAACAACTTTTAACTCACTCTTTGGGTTAATTTTAGAGTTAATTTCTTATATCTCACTCTATTCTCACTTCTGTTTTTATTTCTTACAGTCATCTGAACCCACCCATTCCAATGCAGAGCACTAGGCCATGGCTGGGATGACCTGTGATTCCCTCTAGCAGACAGTGTTAGGGGTTTCACACCGATTCTACCACCCAGATAGTTTAGTGGTTAGGGTCTTGAATTCATCATTGTTATTTCTTGTACTCTTTTTTTCTGCCTAGAGATTGAAGAAGATGTTAATCTGGAATGAAATACTGCTTTCATAAAAAATTGTTCTGAAACAATGTTGGACTTACAAAAGTGGGAAAACAGGAGAGAGCTGAATACGAGTCACTCAGCTTCGCAGAGGGGTAACCACTTCCCTGATCAGGGCACGAAGGCCTGAAGAGGAAAGTCACACATTTCTGCTCTCAGTTGTCACTCCCCCAGTCTCCCATCACCATCCCCATTCTGTCCCACATGTCCACCCAGGATCTCACTTTGCCTTAGCTGTCCATCTCCTCTAACCATGACAGTTGCTTAGTTTTTGTCCTTCATGACCCTGAGACAAAGAGCGCTTGTTGCTCTGTCATCTGATGGCATGTGTCTCTGTCATAGTCTGATATTTTAATGAAGAGGTTGAGTTTGTGCATGTTTGTCTACAGTGCCACAAGTTGGAGTATGTCATGTAGCAGGTCAGCACATCAGTATGTTATATTTTGGGTGAAAAAATCTTTATCACTTAGTTAAAATGGGCCTATAATTCTTAAATTGTGGAATCACTATTTTTTCCCTTTTTACCTAATAAACATCTTTGGAGATATTTTTCACATATCATAAGTACCTTGTCATTCCACAAGTTCTCCACACTCATTCTATCATCCAGGGTGAGCAGTGCCTTCCATTATTGTGACAGTGGGTCCTCAGCAGAATTCCATACTTCATTCACATATTACACTTTGTAAGTTAGATTCTTATTCAAGAGTTGTCTTCTCTCCCACCTTGTACTATTTGTTCATTTACTTATTTCTAGTAAGATGGACTCCCATATTCAGTCTGTGACCTTGAGGTTAAAATATGACAGGGCCACAATTTATTTCATTGCACAAATTTCTTCTAGCTTTGAATAATCCTTTTGGATATATCTGTGTGTTTTGACGTATTTCTCTCCATCCTTCAGTCCTCCATGAGTGAGGGTGTGCTTGCATGTGTGTGTGCCGAGGTCCTACTGGCCTGTCTTACCATCTCATATTCTCCCTGTTCCAGCTTCTGTGCCAAGCACTTCCACCTGGCTCTGTTCCTTGGATAATGTGTTCTGAATCCGAAATCTTGCTACTGTGTATGTCCGTTTCAGTCCTGCTTTTGTAGTCTGGCTACCCTAGGTGATTTTTTTCTAGTTGGAGTGATGAGCATTCGACTTTCTACTCATTCACTTACTAACAGCCATTCTGTAACTTTCCCAGTGATAATTATTTTATTCCTAGAATGTATATTATTAAATCTATTAACTTTTCTTTCTGGGAAATAAGGATTACTTTGGTGCATTTCCAGTGAACACCTGTTTCTTGGTGTTCTGTACTCACAATCTTACCATGGTTGGAGAGCAGGACCTCAGGCTGTTTATTTATTGAAAGAATCTGTTTTACAATCCCCGGCTACTTAAGAGTTCAATTGCTTAATAGTGCCATTAATTGAATAATTTCCAATCTGAACAAAATTTGACAAATAGTCTAGAGTCTTCACTGTCTATTTGTTATTGAGATGTATTTGTCCTGCATAACTTTGTCTTATGTAAAACATACTTCTTCCAGCTTTAATTAAGTAGAGTAAATGTTATCAATTTGCAAAATAAGTAATTCTAGTTTTATTTTGTAATTTTAGAATTTATCTTGGTCTAAAAATAGGATGAAACCCTCTTCATTTCATATAGAGTCACTATGATTTCATAACCAGGAACAACTACTGTCCCTGCTAAACACACACCCGCACACACATGATTTACCTTCTGCAAAGAAGGTAAATATTAACATATTCTAGTGTTTTCACCAAGCATGATATAGTGAGAGTAATTTTACAAATAAAATTATTCATAAACATCATTTTAGTATGAACATATATTCAAATTGATTTCATTTTTAAGTAAATCTATATTATAAATCTTCACTTGAAATATTTTACAATTCAGAAAACAATTTAACATGTCAAATTTTATTCAGGTTTGTAATCATCTCCTTAAGCTTGGCCCTTTAAAGAAAACTCACAATGTTACACATACATATATGCACAATTTTCAATTATGTTATATTCTATTTAGCATAATTGAAAGTGTTGGTTTTATTTTGCTTTTCTTTGGACTTTCTTGAAATTTTCAATTACTGCGGTCTTCACATTTCTGCACAGGATTTTTAGCCACTCTTGTGCCATGTCTTTTAACTTATTTTCTAGACATAATTGCAGATATTTTGACAAAAATCTGAATTCAAAAGCAAATCTTTCAACCATGTCAACCAACTCAGTACTTTTCTGTTCACCTATCAACCATCTGTTTTCCTTTAGTTGGTCAATCAATTTTCATGATATATTCCCTCACTATACTCTTTTTCGCAATGTGTTCGTCTGGTCACTTGAATTAGTACACCAGACATTCTGCTATAGACAACATACAAGAGCTTCAGTCTTTCATGAGTCCTCTTTTGTTCCCAATTTATAAAGCAACTTCAACTTGTAAATAAGAAATAATAGTTCTCTTCATCCTTTCTTATGTTTTCCAAGAGTTTGAAGTTGCCTCTAAGGCAAATAAAATATTTATCAAATATTCCTCTCCCGGCTGAGACTCCACGCTAACATTGTGAACATCGATAGGACTTTCTCTCAGCGGTCTCTTTCATCCTTGGCAGTCCTGCTAGGGATCTGTGTGCTGACACATTCTTGTTTTCAATTGGTATGGTAATCTGTCCCCTTAAGGTACAACTTCTGTTGTCTTTGTCTTTCACATGCACACCAAATTCTTTAAGCACACTTAAACCATCAGGTGCAAGGAATCTCAGACAGTGGCATATAAGCCTCTCATGCATTTTTAATTTTACATCCCTTTTACTTTTTTTTCTTCCTAAGATTCTAATTCTTTTGGACCTCGTTAATTTTCCATTTTGTTCCTGAATATCATATTATTAATTCTTGGTGAGCATGACAAATAACACAGTTTAATCTGCAGTAACAAAAAACTGAATAAAAGGAAACTTAATACTTGACACATTAGTGAGTCCGAAAATAGGAAGAAATTTAAAGGATGATTATATCTATAATAGCCTCAGCACCCTAGTCTTCTTGGAGCCTTCCTCGCTGCTCTACTACACTAATGGTGAGCCACTTAATTGTCATACTTTGGCAGCTAATAGCTAGCAGAAAACTTGTTCCTTGGATCTTATTAAGGAGAAACAAAATAAGTACCTCAAGAATAATATAGCAACCTCGATCTGTGCTCTGCTTTTAAACTTCAGGGTGCATGTCTCTCTCCAGTTGTGATGCACACATCACTGAAAGTGGAGACCAAGGAGAAACACTGACACTCTGCCTTCCTCACCCCCCGTAGCAGTGAGGTACAGAGTATCCTAAGAGCACATGTAGATTCCTCACTTCCTCTTTGTATCTTCCTCCTTTTTATGCCCTTCAACTTGATTCTCACCAGCTATTCCAAAGTTCCATTCCTAAGTGTTTCACTTCAAGAATTCTATACATTTATGAAATGCCATTTATTGTGTTGGGATGATTCATATTCACATGTGATAGTCTAAGAGAAGCTCTGTGTTTGAAAATATAAACTCATTTTGATATACTGAACATCTCACTTCCAAACCTGATTAGGCTATGAAACTTTTCTTGTTTCATATCTTTGATCCTGCATTAATAGTACTTTTTTTTTTCCAAAGAGAACATTGGGAAGAGTTCATGTGTATAACAGTTACTGTAAGCACAAATTTCATCTATCAGCCCATGCTTTGGTAGACTAAAACACTCATGAGAAAATCGCTCCTGTAGAGCAAAGGTAGAGCTCCCATATTGCATGAGCTTCAGGACATGCTATCCGAGAACATTATAAACTAAGGCAATTTTAGAAAATAGCAGAAGCAAGAATGTCACTCTTCTTCACTTATCCTCTTGTCAATTAGATTTTAAAAGGTAACAAGCTCTAAGCTAAACTTCCCTTGCTTAGAGCCATAGCACAATTCACTGAAAGGCACCCACGCTTCACCGCGAGACACTATATCTCTGAGCAGCAAGCCCCACAAGGGAGCATCTGGACAAGTAGCCTTGGAGAGGTCCCCATTTAGTACCACTACACCATACTCCTTTTTCATTCTCATACTTTCACTTTTCTCATCAGTCTTCATCAAGCCTAGCTCGTGCCAAACCAAATTGTTGAGAAAGCAGTTTAGTTTCTTCAAGTCCTTAGAGTGCTCATGTCCCATAAAAGGAACTGGCCATGACTACTGTGCTACTATATTCTTTTACTTATTTGTTTCTCATTACAGGGCTTTTACCCCTGGAGCTAGGATGGTATGATGGTTTAGGTCTAGAATGTGCCCACAGTCTCACCTTCAGAAGCAGTTTCTGGACAAATTCTAGGAACAGCCGTTGGATGCTTTCACAGCTGCTCAGAGGTGGGGCCTGGTCAGAAGACAGGGTCACTGGGGGAGGGACATGAAAGGAGGGTTCTTTGTTCTTTCTCCCAAACCCAGGTAAAATCTTTCTACAGAATTTTTATACTGATACCTGTCTCAGATACTCTTCTGTCATTGCTGGGACAAATACCCAATGCCCAAAATGAAGGAAGGAAAGGTTTATATAGCACACAGTTATGGGAGGTTTCAGTTCATGTTCAGCTGGCTCCAAGCCAGAGTAGCTCAGGGCAGACAGCAGCCTTTCACTGTGCCAGCAAAGGGCAGGAGCAAAATGGAGAAACAGCAGCAACAACGCCAACAGAGAGGAAGTCTGCCTCTCTGCTTCTCTTATGTTACATTTGGTCTATTCACCACAGGTTGTGGGAAATACACCCATAATCCCAGCCATACTAAAACCTATAATCCCAGTGGATCATGAGTGAATCCCAAACTCTAGAAGTTCTTGCTCCATTACTTCATGGGAGGAAGTTTTGGAGGGACAACTAGACTCAATCCATAACAATACTACTATGAAAATAGGTATAATTAGGAGCTTTTTACATTTGTCTACAAGACATTTGTTTTAAATGAATATGCGGCAATTGTTGAATACCTTTTATGGTGCTGAACACTGTAACTGCCTCTCAAAACCTGTCTTTACTCTGAGAATACCTCATGAATTTGAAACGTTATTTCTGAGGGTTTGCCATTTCACCCTTGAAAATTATAACTTCAAAAGTTTCAAAACTGAAGAAAGATGTTGTAGAAGAAGAGGAAAAGGAGGAGAGAAAATTTTTTCTACCTATGATTTGGGGTCATCTGAAGAGCTTTATAAAGAAAAAAAAAAGATTAAGCCCATGTCTGTTCTTAGGAGATTACAACTTGAGATACATGTTAAGTTTCTGCTTTGCCTACTTCCTACAAGAATATACCTTTTAAAGCTTCCTTGTTAGACCAAGTGTCTAGCTAGCTGGATTCAAATACCATAGGACTAGAAGATACAATTACGAGCTCATAAATGAATAATGCAACTAGATTTCGAGTCTTTTTTCCCATAATTTCATTGAAAAATAGCAATAAAACAGTTTCAAATCAAATTAGGACAGTTTCAGTAATTAATACATTGCATATTGTTTTCTTAGTGGTTATTTGTTGTATAAAACACAGATATGATATCTATAAACGCTTTTAGAACAGATCCTTCAATTCACTAAATTAATACAATGTAGCTGTATATCTATCTTAACTATGTTGAATATACAGAAACAAAATGGTCATTCATTTGTATCCCATTTTTTGTTTAGCTTTGTCATTTAAATATTATAGGTGTGTGAATTCAGCAAAATATTACAAAATAGTTCAATAGTCCATAATCATAGTGGTTTTACTTTATGTCTGGCAACATCAGAATTTGTTGACTTGAAGCTTTTACAACTCAGCATAATAATATGGCTTTACTTCTTATACTTCATTTTTATACTTTTCTGTTGGATGATTAAGACCAAGATAAAGGAAGACCTATGTAACAAGAATTGTAGCTTTTGTATCTGATAAGGTCAGTCAAATCCCCTCAGGATTTATCCATAAATCCTGTACTGCAGTTTGTAGATCCTTTATCTGTGACAGCCATGTGGATGAGTCACGGCCATTGTTTGACCAATTTGCTCTCTGTAAAAGTCTGAGAGAATGTTTTCTCCTCATGTGACTCTGTAGGCACATTCTGCATCCTCAATCACTTTCCTCTTTGGCCCTATAATCTCCTTGATCAGAAAATTTGGGTCACAACTGAGTTTCATGATGTTACAGTACAGGTTCTCACATGTCCTGAGGCTTAATTGATCTTGAAAGGCTAGCACCAAAATATTGGCTGTCCTTGCGGCCTTCCTTTTTCTCTAATTTTTGGTCTGCAAACTTAGGCTGTTAGCCTTCCAGAAGAGAGGAGGTTATTACCATACAACTTAGGCTGTTGTGCTTAACCTTACTATCTGTCTGAATATCAAACCTCTTAGGGTAAACATGGAACAGGTATTTTTCACCAAAAGTTGATATGTTAAACTTTAAGTCTCTTCAAAGAGAAGGCAGGAGTCATTACAGTCCTGACTTGAAATTATACAACATGGTTACTGTGATAAAATCAGCACGGTATTGCAACAAAATAGATCTGAGGATCAGTGGAATAGATTAGAAGACACTGAAGCCTCTATGAACACACTCAGCCACCTTTTCTTTGACAAAGGCACCAAACATACTCACTGGAAGAAAGATAGCCTCTTTAACAAATGGTGCTAGAAAAAGTGGCTCTCTACACACCAAAAACTAAAACTTGACCCACATCTGTCACCATGTACTAAGCTAAAGTCAAAATGGATTAAAGATCTAAACATTAAAACAGAAATACTAAATCTCCTAGAAGTGAAAGTAGGAGGAACTCTTGAAGACATAAGGGTAGGCAAGTTGTCCAAGAACAAAAATAAAATTGCACAGGTAACTCTTGAAAGAATTAGTGACTGAAATCTCCTCTTATTGAGAAGTTTTTGCACATCAAAAGAAATTACCAACAAAATGAAAAGACAACACACAAATTTGGAAAAAATCTTGACAAACAGGTATTCAGACAAAGGTCTGCTCTCTAGAATTTATAAAGAACTAAAAAAAAAAAAAAAAGTTAGGGCCCCAAAATTTAAAGACCCAATCCAGAAATGGACATCTGAGATGAACACACACTTCTCAGAGGATGAAATTAAAGAAGCAAATAAATATATGAAAAAATGCTCCCACATCACTGGTCATCCATGAAATTCAAATTAAAACAACACTGAGATATCATCTCAGCCCAGAAATAATGATTATCATAAAGAAATCCACCAACAGCAAATCTTGGACAGTCTGTGGAGAAAAAGGTACCCTTCTCCACTGCTGGTGGGAATGTAGACTGGTACAACCATTGCAGAAATCAGGGTAGAGACTCCTTAAAACACTAGGACTGGAAATCCCATTCAAACCATCTATTCTCTTACTGTGAATTTTCCTGGAGGATCTGAAAACATCATATCATAGGGATATATGTGTACTTATGTTTATAGGAGCACAATTTGTGAGGGTCAAATCTTGGAAACAACCAAGATGCCCATCACCTGAAGAATAGATGAAAAAGATGTAGTATTTTTATACAATGGAGTATTACTTAGCTAGAAAGAATGATAAACTCGAAGCCTTCATATTTAAGTGGATGCTACTGAAGATATGAATGAAATAAACTGGACTCACATGTATAAATATTTCATAGTCTCCCTAGTATAAGAACTCAAAAGAAGAATTACAAATAGAAAGTTATAACACAATTAAAAGGAAAGCCAAGAACTTGAGGACTAGACAATGAAGAGAGAGCAAGAAGAAGAGCTAGGAAACATGGCAGAGGCAAAGCCATACAGTTACATGTACAAGATGGATCAGGCAATAATCCTGAGAATATTCAGCAGATTTTATAATCTAGCAGTTAATATGAAGGATTCTCACCCTGACTAACTATGCATGCTGATACCTGTGAACTATGCAACTGCATTGAAGATGGCAATTTGTAATAGTAGGTTCATGTTTGGCATGCCTGTCATTCTGCTCTTCTGAATACGTGGTGCTTGTCATGACATGCCATCTGCTGCCATTCTGTGTCTCTGGTAGATGTTTGTTTAAAAAGGAGAGTGGTGGTGAATGAAGGCAGGAGACAGGAAAAGGAATGTTGGGGGACTGTCCTGCTACAATGCTGTATATGGTTAGATTTCTAAACTTATGTATAAGCATATACAATTGTTTATTCCTACTTTTAAAATGTATTTTAATTTTTTAAAGTTTTTTATGTTATATTTTGCAGATTTTGAGTCTTTAATGGTACCCAAGTTACTTCTCTATTGGGCTGGAGGCCTGAAAGGTTTTTTGCTATGCAAATCTATGAAGGTGTTTACATACTCTGTAATGAGCATCCTTGGCATTCCTGACACACTGGGTGGGTGGAGCTGGTGCCCTTGCTCCCTGTCCCATCCCTGTGCTCACTCACCTTCCCCAGTGCTCTAGGAGGGGAGAGCAAGAGCTCTGAGCAGAACATGCAGGCTCGTCCAGCCAGTCCCTGCCCTCTGCACAGTCCCTTGCTTCTTCCTCTCAGTCCCCTGATTATATGTGATTTTGTTCAACCTTCCACCTATTCAGGGATTTTAAAAGTCATATGTTTGAAATATATTGTCGTTTTAAATAACAAAATCATCAATTATTAACTGAGCATGGAAGACAAATTTCTTCCCCAACCCTAAACTTGCAGTTCCCCTCGCCAGCAACAACATCCAGTTTCATCGATGTCTCCCTAGAGACAGCTGAGAGCTACATAATTAAATATGTGTGCAGTTTTCCTTTGTAGAAACAAATGATAGTATACTATGTACAACTATTTCATCCTGCTTTTTTCATTTATTATTATATTTTGGTATCTTTCCATATACCTATTGAAGATATCTCTTCTTTTTTTAGACAGTTCAGTCTGACCTTGAGCTCATTTTGCAGCCCAGATTGACCTTGAACTCAAAGAGATCCCCTGCCTCAGCCTCCTGAGTGCTGGGATTACAGTAGTGTGTGGCCATACCATTTGTTTTCATTATTTTTATATTCCCGTATAATCAGCTGGTATACTCTTCTACTAATCGACATTTGATTTATCTCAAAGATTTTCTCAGTACAAACAAGTCTCTGAAATGTGTTTCTAAAGCAAATTTCTAGAAGTGAAGTTCCCAAGGGAGAATACACACATTTGTAACTTTGACAAATAGCACCAAATTGGTCTCTGGGCAGCCAACCTAGCATATGGCTTTGATAGCACTTTCTCTCATGTGTTATGAGATGATTTCATCTGTATGTTGGCCAGACAAATGGAAATGCCCTTCTTGCATAGTTTTCCTATAACATAGTTTAAAACTATTATAATCAAGTTTTAGAAGCTAATTTATAAAACCATATTTTTGTGTTTCTTTTATTTTTATTTATTTTTATGTAGTTGGTACATGGTCTCACTATGCACCTCAGACGCATAGTGATCATCCTGTTTTTAGCCTCCCCAGTGCTGAAGTTACAGGTGTGCACCACCACACTCAGTCTTAGGGGCTGGCTCAGTGTGCCTGTGGGCAGCACAGATTTGAAATATGGTGCCTGTGATTAAATCCTGGCCCCTGTGCTTGCCTAAGCAGTTGTTTAATCTTATCTCACCAGCCCTTGTGTTTCCCCTATATATTTCTCAGAACACACAATGAATTTGCCATTATTATTATTGCTAATAATAATACAACATAGGATACAAGGGTCATATGCATCCTAAGGAGTTTGTGCATGTACACAACACACACTGATCCTGTTTTCATCCCCTTTCCCTCTGTTTTGTCACCTTTCCTCCATCTCTTGGTTCTCTTCCCTTTGGCAATAGATGTTCCATATATTACTTCAATATATCTTGAAAAGTTCCCTATATAGCCTAGCCTTGCAATCTAGCTAATATTTCCAACATTCATGACATAGGGCTGAAAATTTCCTCTGGATTCTTTTTTTTTTTTTTTGC
>PVKA01009074.1:0-69949 GCA_004027165.1 Ctenomys sociabilis
AACCCAAAAGCTCATATAATCCTAAATGGGGAAAAACTGAAATCTTTTACTCTTAAATCAGGTACAAGACAAGGATGTCCTCTATCACCCCTCCTATTCAATATAGTGTTGGAATCCTTAGCAACAGCCATTAGAAAAGAGGGAGAAATAAAGGGAATAAGAATAGGAAAAGAAGAAGTTAAATTATCACTATTTGCAGTCGACATGATACTTTACTTGGCTTCATACATTCTTGAGGCCTTCATTCCCTCCTTCCCCCCTCCACTTCTCTGCCCCCTTCCTCTTTCTCTTTCTCTCATTGGCTCTTTGGTTGTAAAAACAACAAAGAGATAAAATACTCCTTCTCTTTCTTGCTTTTTAACTCTTTCTTCCTTCCATTAATCTCCTTTTTTAGGATCATGAACATTATTTTAATTTCCAGATCTTTGAAATTTTCTTAATTCCAATCTTAGAGCTATCCAACCAACCACATTAGCATACTATTTTAGAACTAAAAGCAGATCAACATTTTCAGTGGACTTACCACTTTATTTTCTCAGCCTCAGAGTCTGGCCAAAATCTTGGACTTAAATCAAGAATCCATAATATTTTAAGAACTGAATTGTATCCCATAAATGAAAATCAAGTTGTCTTTCTAGCTTACGGGAAAACTGTGAAACAGTTGGCTCTCCTTATGACATATATATTTTGATTTAAAGGCCTGAGAACCTTTCTTTCTAAATGACAAATATTCTTTCAAATTGTTTTGTTCATTCTCACCACTTTCACTGAAGCATGAATCGCACAGAGTAGGCATTAGTCTTTGGCTTGTGTGTGATTCAATCAAGTGTTACTTGCATTCCAATTACTCAGACAGCATGGAATACAGCTCATCCAAGAAGGATTTCTGAGTTTCTTAACAAACTCACTATGCTACAATTGAATTTTTTTTTTGAATTCTATGTTAACTGTTATAGTCTAGTTCTGAACTCAGAAAGATCCTAAGCTGTCACTTCTAAAAGCATGGACTGCCTAAGAATATTATCAAATTTAGAAAATTTGTTATTTTTTAAAGATGATTTAATTGAGATTCTTGGGGTTAGGCCACTTGTTCCTACTAGAGAATTATGAAATAATATTGGATTAAAATGGCCAGAAGAACAGTTAATGTTTATGGTACCTATTCAGCATAGATAAACTTAGCAAATTAGTCAATAAAACAACACATTTCACTAATTTCTACCTTTGCTACTTAGAGCAATGTGGCTTAAAATGCATTATTGGCTTTTTCTGTGCTGGTTCCCTCAAATGGGCTCCTGGTTGCAATAATTAAATGAGATAATATATAAAAGATGCGTATCATAGGACTTGCCATCTGCTGATGGTGCAGTAAAGAAATTTTCAACTCCTTTATCCAGCAAGAAGAATCTGCAATAGGTCCTCAGACAATGTTTTATTATAACTGTTCAGTTTATTACATGTCCAATAAGGTAAAAATAACTTGAACTTGAATCACTGTACTCTATCAAATGCCACAATTAAATAGAAAAGCTAAAGGTGAATCTAATTCCTCTGTGCCAAGGCTGAAGCTGTTCTTACCTCTAGAATAGAAATAAGCAGAATGTTCATGTTTCGAATGTTTTCTTTTTGCCAAAACATATGTAGCATTTAATGGGAAATAGTCTATGGAACCAAAATACTAACTTTAATATACTTTGAGATAAAAAAAAATTACTTAATATCTACATAGGGTAGCTATTAATAAAGAAATAGAAAGGAAATTGTGTCTTTGTGTGTGTTTGGGTTAGAGTACTTTGTCATTTTACATTATTGCTGACAGTGTTTTAGTTAAATTATTATATAGTTATATAACAAAGTGGCAGCCCATAAAATTCTATCACTTGAAAATTATTTACTTGAAAACTATTTAATTTCCTGGATTCAAAAATGTATTTCAGCATTTACTCAAAATATTCATTTTATTTAAATTCTTAGGAAAGTACAAGGTTCTGAGTTCAATTCTAGGCACAAAGAAAGAAAAAGAAAAGGAAAAGGAAAACAACAACAAAACTGTTATCTTGTGTCCCTAGAATACATCCTTTTCACACTGAGATGGAAAACTGGATTTCCTTAAGATAACTTACTGGCCAATCAAATAGCTCAGCTGATTAAAGTGCCTATATAGGCACATAGGGACTGGAGTTGGAGCCCCACCCCAGGAGCACACTGATAGCGACTGAGCCTGGGTGTGGTAGCGCACACCTATAATCTCAGAGCTTGGAAGTGTGAGAACAGGAGGATCACTAGGAGTCCAGTCTGTATATTGAGACCCTGGGGACCCTCTGTGCTAAAAGCGTTAAAAAAAGATAACTTGCTGCTAGAGAGATGTAGTCCTAACCAACACAAGAGGAATACACTGCAGCTCAAGGAGAAATGGGACCTTGAATAACTGCACCAAGTTGGCAAAAGAGAAAGATTTAGAGGCCACTCACATTTCCTTCACAGCTTTTATCAGGGGTTCTTATGCCTCTACTAATGTGCAGTGTCCTGTGGAACAACCATGTCTTAGAAGTACTGTTTCAGATGCCGCAGTACCGCATTATTTCTCTATGCTTTTTATCTTTTAAAAATCACTACAGATCACACTCCTAAGTGAAATAAACCAGACTTGCATGTGTAAACATTGCATCCTCTCTCTAGTATAACAAACTGAAACAGTAAATAAGATTCCAAAGGTAAGATAGATATTGGGAAACAAACTGCTCAAAAGGAAGGAACAAATGAGATGGGGGAAGGGAGAAAAGAAGGAAGGGAGTAAAAAAAAATTTACATACATACACATACAAAAAATAATTGTTCTAGTGATTTCTGTTACCTGGTTGAAAGGAATAGTCAGTGCTTATATTGTTTGATTGACTTTGCTTGCCTATACCTGGAAATCTGAGCAACCACTTTGAAGATAACAACATACAGTATAATAACATGATTAATTTCCTAACACCTGGTTTTATTTATTTATTTAATTTTTTTTGTATTTTGGGGAAGAGTCTACAGGGTGTTCCTGGTCTCCCCACTAGATCTGACTCCTAGTGATCTGCCTGTTTACAGCCTTCCAAGAGCTGGGATTATAGGTGCATAGGGCCATTGGCAGTCTAAATTGCTGGCTCAGCACACCCTGGGGACAGGGCAGGCCCAGCAGGCCCAAGGATGGAATCCTTGTCCTGTGCCTGCTTGCAGGTTCCTTAATCTGCTGAGCTATTTGGCAGGCCCTATCACCTGATTTTAAATTCTGTATTATTTTATTCTTTTTATCACTTTAAAAATTAAAATAAGTATAAAAATGTATAGAACTCCAGTGTAAGTTGCTGAATGTGTGAGAGATTTTGTATGTTTTGTGACATGGAATGCATGAGAAACTACAGTGATTTGTCCTTAATTTAGTTGTGAATCTAAAATTGTTCTACAAAATAAATGATACTTAAAGTGATGCAAAACAAAAATGGTACACCATTATTTTCCTGTACTTTGTTTACATTTTTAAAAGTGTGACTAGAACAATTTTTGAAAAGTTTAAGAGCACTTCAAAAATACTTAAATAAATTCAGAGTGTTAATATATGCTTAATTAAAATTATCCAGTTGAAGACTGCACATATTTAACTTGGTAAAATCGAAGGACAATTTGAAAAATTTACTTGCATTATAACATAAATTAACTATCAACACAGTCCCAGTTGAAAACCAGGACATCAAATAAAGGTAAATTAAAACAAAAGGTTAGCATAAGTCACACACTTGCCATGAGAAAAGAGGGACTTAGGGTAGCTATGACAGAGTGGGGGTTTCACAACGGAAGTGGCATGAAGTTTTTTACAGTGTACTATTAAGTGAATTTGTGATCCAAGAAGGGTCCTTTGATCTAAAGTTTAAAAACATGAACAATAATCTTAATTTTAGCATTCTGCAACAAGAACTAATGCAAATCCATGATGGTAAAAATCCAGCTACATGATTTGATAAAAAGTATTCTATCGCTAAGGATCTGATAGAAACAAGAAACACCAATGAAAAACTAAAACATTTACTATTATGAGGCACACGATCATATAAGAATTTTGTAAAGTGTGATAACGAGTTTTTAATTAGTTAATCCCAAATAAATTCCTTCTGAAGTTGATGTCACCCACAATTATGAATAAAAGTTTAAAAGTATTGCTGAAACTAAAATAGTTCTTTTTTTTCTGTATTTTAGGGGAGGGTCTACAGGGAGTTCACGGTCTCACTAATAGATTGGACTTGCAGTGATTCTCCTGTTTACAGCTGCCCAAGAGCTGGGATTACAGGTGGGAGCTACCACACCCAGTCTCAATTGTCCTCTCAGTGCTCCCGCCAAGGAGGCAGGGCCCGGGGCAAGCCTGGGAATCTCTGGTCCTGTGACTGCTTGCAGGTGCTTTAAAATAGTTCTTCTAAAGCCATTCTTGATGTCTTGTTCAAACACATACTCATATATACAAGAAAAAAAGTCACAAACACAACTAAATTTTGACCCTGACGATTAGCACTGAAACACTCAAGAGTTACTGCCAAGATCTAAAACCAACAAGCAGCAAAAACACCAGAAAAAAAGACACAGGAAAAACAAATGACTCAAAAAGAACAAAACTGAATGATGTTATAGAAGGGTGTGCAATAAATGCTACACACAGAATGTCAAAGTACTTTCGTCACCTCTGATTCATGAACTACTATGAGCATTTACACCTGTTACATCAGCGACAGGGTGAACTCTGAAACAGTGTCCAGGTCTTTTATTCTAAACATCTAAAACAGGATTTTGCTCTGTCTTATTTCTGATTAAACTTATTTAACCTTGACAATTTTATGCTTCATACTTAGCGTGGTCTCCATACCCCCAAATTGCTAGAATATAAACCTTAGAGGGAATAATCCAAACAGTAATAGCGAGAAACAAAAATTTGTATTTCCCTCATCAGCTCTTGATGAAAGAGAAATGTTATTGTTATATGACAGGGAATAGATTTATAAAGTACCAGACTTGAATATTGTAGAATAAGAAAATAGACCATACATATTTGATTTATTTCACTTAGTGTATGGTCTCTATCCATAGTCCAGCATAAATCCACAGTACAGTTGTCCAAATCATCCTGCTTACATACATAGATATATTTCATGTTCCCACTCTTACTCCTGTCCTTCCCAACTCAGAATTTCCTTCCTTTTCAATACATTCATTCCTTTTTCTCATTTAATTTGCTTAACTTGTTTTGTCTCTCTTTTTTCAATTATTTGATCTTTTTCTCTTCTTAATTTCTTACACATTTCTTTCTTTCTTTCTTTCTTCTTCCAATTTTACATACATATATCTGGTAATATGAACAATTATTGGAAGACAACACTATGCATTACAACAAATACTGTGAATTTCATATTATTTTGTAAGTGAAATCCTATATTACTTGAAATTTTTGTTTTAATACTATTTTGTACTCTTTAAAAGTAAAAAAAAAAAACTATTGTCTTTAGGTGCATCCATTTACCTATACATGTCTTAAATTTGCACTTCATTATGACTGAGCCGTACTCCACTGTATATTTTAAGAATGGATCTTTTTTTCCATTCATTGGTTGGTGGGCATTAGGACTGTTTCCACTATGTGGCTATTCCAA
Organism: Ctenomys sociabilis; assembly: GCA_004027165.1. NCBI lineage: Eukaryota > Metazoa > Chordata > Mammalia > Rodentia > Ctenomyidae > Ctenomys > Ctenomys sociabilis. Next base: position 5,670 of record PVKA01009074.1, read on the forward strand.
ACTGTGCTGCTATGAGCACAGGAGTGCATTTATAAATGTTCTATGTTGCTTTTAATTCTTTCCACACATTGTGAAATAGGAGAAACCATTGAAATAAGAAGGAGGTTGAAAGGAAGGGAGAGAAAAGAAGTGTTACAGATATGGAAACAAAGCTTTTGTAAATAAGAAAGAAAAGGGATAGAAAGGAGGTGAGAGGTACAGGAAAAATACAAATAGAGAATGTCATGGATGGGTGCAGGATCCATGCAATGGATGTGGTCATTTTGCATCTATAAAATATACCTGCAAACTTAATACTTAAAAGGAAAATAAACTAAAATAAATTACATGGAAAAAATAGCTCAATATTAAACAAAAACAAATGAACTCCTTGTTTTGGTAGACAAGTTCTTCAAGTTAACTCTAGAAGGGAAGTGCATTTTTATAATAAAAAGTTGATTGTGTGTGTGTGTGTGTGTGTGTGTGTGTGTGTGTATGTAGGATCTCACTAAGCAGTGACCTTCCTGACTTGTTCCTCCCTAATGCTGGAGCGTTGTGTGCCACCACAACCAGACTCCATCACCATCTCAGTGCATGCAGGGGCGGGGCTAGCACCGCATGAGGTGCCAGGGATCAAACTCTGGGCCCTGCGTTTACCTAAGCAAGTATTTTTCTGCTGAGCTATCTCGCCAGCCCTAATAACACATTGATTTTACTAAATGTTTTCCAAAGTAATCATTGTAAGAATGTGATCAGAAGTTGAACCCCTGGAAACTTAAATTTTATATTAAAATAAATGAATTCATAAGTTATGAATCTTTCACTCCTATCCACCCAGTCAACTACACAACAGAATCATTTAAGTGTAGAGTCAGTTCAGTGAAACATCAAATGTTGTCAATTGCAGAGTCAAAAGTTCTAAGCTTTGGCTTTGGGGGCGGGTCTTCTGCATCTACTGTAGCAAGCAAGACCCGAGAACACAATGGCCGGGTCTAGACTGTTAGACACCAAAGTGCACTCTATGAAGTAACACATACTATCTAGCAAAAAATATGTCGTGCATATAAAACCAAGAATTCAAGTCACATGTGAGAGGACCTTTAAAAATCTATGAATAATTTGTTAAAATCCCAGTAAATGAAGTAAATTTCGATGATTTCTACCTTTAACTTCTTACTCTCAGGGCTTGTATTACACTCAGCAAGTCTGTCAACTGAGGCCAATATTCTAAATGGAATGATATAAAGAAATAACTTTTAAAAATATTCAGAAATGAAGTTTTGTTTTTGATAATGGGGATTGAACCCAGGATGTTGTGCTTGCCAGGCAAGCACTTATGCTGCTGAGCCATCTCCCAACCCCAAAGATTATTTTTTAAAGCACAATTTTTCTGCCCACTGGAGCAGGCTCCATCTACAATGGATGACATAAAACAGTGGCACTGGGTGAAGGGTCCCACGGAGAACAAGACAGGACTGAGTGAACTGAGGTATGAGTAGCTGACACCAAAGCCCGATGACATTCATGTTCAGCGACTGCAAAGGGACAGGAAGTGAGGAGTCTCTAAGGATAATGACTTCGAAATACCTTTCAACCCTTCAACTAGCTTCTTCCTCTAGCAAAGGTTAAAAGTGAGTTTGACACCTTGTTCTATTGCCTGCACTTACCCTCAGGTACTAAAGGAGACAATGAAATATAATAATGGGTCCCCGCACTCTGTGGCACTGTATAACGTCTATTACACCTCCCTAGAAGTTCAAACACACTCTTCCCAGTGATTTTAAATCACTGAACTATATTTAAAAGAAAACATTGGAGTAGACATGTCACTAGGCCCATTTTCTGCCCTTCCCTCGGAAGTGGCTGACGTCTTCTTTAAAGTTCTTTCTTTGCGGTCTCTAATGAACTGGATTTTGCTTAAGGTTTTAGTGTATTTTAGGTCAGCTGACTGACAAATTATTCGCTGACTAGATTACTCCATTGTTTTTATAACATTAATTATATTTTTAATTAATACAGGACACAGTGTACAAAAATTGCAAAGAGCTAATTTGCTGAATGTTCACTGTGTACTAACGACTGCAATGATCTTGTATGGGTTATTTTTTTGCTTTAAAACTAAAGACACTTGCAGAACACAAGGCAACACACTTATGCATACATGTAAAGTGCAGTTTCCTGACACATAGGAAACATGAATAGCTTGAATCTCTAAATTTATTATTAATGTAAATCTAATGAAACAAGAAGATATTCCCATCATGAATCATATATATATATATATATGTGTGTGTGTGTGTGTGTGTGTGTGTGTGTGTGTGTGTGTAATATATATGCATAGCTATTAGTTTAAGTTAATTTGTGAAACTTCATTGTAAGTACAAAACTGTAATTTCTATTTTAAGCTTTTCCAAAAGATTCTTCAGGAAGACCTTTAATTGTCCTTTCTTCCCGGGTGATTTCATTTTACAACCCCATCTCCACCCCCTCAATCTTTTGCTTACCATCTAATATCAGCAAACACTGAGAATGTCACTGCTTGCTTGCTTTAAAATTGCTTTAAGCTATTCATTCCTCCTCAATCTATTTAGTTGAGGTTGAACATCAGTACTTCAGGCTGTTCGTAGAATATCTGTCTGTGGAAAGGGTCTCTCAAGAAACAGCATAAAGTACAAACACAGCTAAGATAAAAATTTCTGGGAAAGAAATTCAATCACTCAAAAAAATTTCCCTAGAGTATAAAGTGACTCATGAAGTGAATGCCTGAACTGTGCCTGAAGGGTGTGTGCAGATACCTAGCAATGTCCATTAAACTGTAAAAGCACCACCAGTCAGCAGCGGGCAGGACAATTGATGACGAGAGTTTGTCAGCTCCTACAGCACCACTGTTTTTTCTCTTTATTCCTTACCACTTTTACCCAGCAAGGAGGTTTTTCACATAAAACAAAGCAGCAAACACTACTCCTTACATTTTTTCATTCATGGTTTCAGATAGAAAGACTTTAGATACAGTCATTGTAAACAAGAACCTGCACTCCAAAACTGCATTTGTTAAGTGTACAGCCCTACAATCAACATTCACTGAATCTGCTTCTGTGCATCTTGGAGTAAATAAATTCAAAGAAGATCTTTCATGTGTGAATAGCAAACCCTGGGATTTCATATTTCAGTTTTTTTCACAAGATGTATGTGATTAATATAATTTCTTAAATAGAGAAGTAGGTTATTTAGGTGTCAATGAACCCCTCATCTTTTCACCACCTGATAAAATGAGTGTAATCTTATATAAACAAGTGCGTGTGCATGAGTGTGTGTTTCTGTGTGTGTGTGTGTGTGTGTGTTGTGGGTGTACATAAGGTGTATTATAGAACTAAAAATGTAGATCACTATACAACAGTACAACACTAAAAGACATAAAATTTTCATTTGTTTATATTCTTGTGCACATTGCAAGAAGTTTTATTTCTGTATTTATCATTCAACGAGGATCTATAGGACTGAGTAATCTACTGATTTTTAACATTAGATTTGTGTTGTAATATCTTTAATGATGATATAAATTTTTGCAGTAAATAGCAATGCATGCAAGAAAAAAACTAAAGAACAGAAAATTAAAACAAGTATGATTTTTACAACTAAAACTGTTAAATAGAAGAATCTCTGGGGAAGAAAAGAGGGAATAAAGATCATCCTGGCAACATTCCCAGCAAAACACTACTCTGCAGTGGATAGGGTGCCTCAGTGGGCCCACCCTCCTGTGAAACGCCAGCAGTGGTCCGTGGCAGGAGGTCTTCAAGTTGTCACAAAAGTTCCACTACTAAGTCTCTGTCACAGCATACATACATAGTACATCTATAGTAGCCACAGTGTACGCATGACTGTAATGAGCCTCTTTATCACAAATAGTTAGGAATGTCCATTTGGAAGGCCTGTTCTCCAATATAAAAAGATCAGAAAATTGCAAGTCCTTAGAGTTTCAGTTAAAAGTGCATAAAATACAAGAGACACGGAGATTTTACATTGTGATAGTGATGCACTGGAATAGGACGTTACCTCCTTTGATTCTTAGGAGTTTATGTATGAAAATAATTACAGGCTTCGTGTTGCAATCGTACAAGAGCTCATTTATTAGAGGCTTTGTGATAGTGCTATCTTGAGATCTTTCTAAACTTAAGTATTTCATCTGTTAAATGATCAAACTAAGCTTATAATTTATAGTTTATTTATGCTTATAATGATGCACAAATACAAAACACTGGTATTTGAAAATATTAAATCAAAAAAGGTTAAATACTCTGGAATATTGAGACCTAGGAAAGAAAAACATGATTACGAAAACAAGCAAATAATAGAAATCTTTGTCTACAATGAACTGAGATATACTAGTAAATTAAACCAATTATGATATGTACAGTATTATAATATTTTTAAAATAAGATCTTTGATTTACATATTGTAAACCCAAGTACATCTTATACTTTAAAGATGATGATACACAATAAAATAACTACAGTTATTCCTTATTATTTGATTATGAAATTTTATGTGTCACTCTATTACATATACTGTTGTAAGTTGAGACAATATATACTTATAATTATAATTATTAATATAATAGTCATAAATTTAAAGATGAAAAATCAACTTGTATGTGAAGAGAACTGGAGAAATGGATGTGCTGCCTGTGCCTGTGGAATCTACATCAGTGAGACTCTAGTAAATGGATTGATGTAAATTGAAAAGTTGAAGATCTTCTTGCCCATGATTCAGTAATTTCACTTTAATGACATAGATACAAACAATAATTAGAGATGCCTACCAAAATCTTACTATATAAAGATGAGAACTCAAATATACAATAGACATTCATAAATTTCTAAATATAGTCAAATTTACTAATAAAATTAGCAACTAATTTAGACTTTTCAAAGCAGTGCAAAGTAGTAAAGAATTTTCAGTTTATTTCTCGGTCATCATTTTCCCAATATCCAGCTGCAAAGGTATGACCCACACACAGTAACAGAAATTGTTATAAATCAGGTTAATTCATAAGAGGTGACACATGAGGAGCATGGAGTGATTTTGTTTGCACTGTGCAATCCACAGGAGAGCAGTGCATTTCAAAGGGACCTAAATGCCTGACTAAGGAATTTCTATGTCATTGAGTAGGCAGTGGGGAGCCATTGAAGTTCTCTGAGCAGGGAATTCACACAGTCAATTTGATGGTTATGTGCAGAGCTAAGTGAAGAACTTTGCATGTAGTTAGAAAGAGGCCAATTGTAATCAAATTACAGTAGTCACAATGCAGTTGCAGTTTAGTGGTCAGAACAACGCAACATCGAAGAGATCAAGATAATCTAATCATACAACTAATAAATTCCTCTTAAATGAGATATCTAAGGAGTGGGCCTCTTCCACCTGCCATAGACTAGCACAGCATCCTAACTTGTGTGTCCCTCCTCAGTTAGCTCTTGAAATGAAAGAGCGTGAAGTCACCTCATTCTTTGGAAGGGCCAACTTCCAGCGTCACAACCACAGGCTGGATCCTGGGTTTTTAAGCCCATCTTGTTGGTATTTTTGCTACCAATAGTTTGACTAACTGCGGGGATACTAACAAATGTGCTATTTCTGACCAGTGCCACTACAAATTAAGCTGTTGGAAAGGCAAATATTTCGTCATTCCAGGAGAAAATCATACAGTCATATAAACTTTTCAATGGCTCTCGGATATACATTGTCAAATTTGCTATGGCCAGTGATGGGGCTGTCTTTACAATCTTGTGTAATCTTAACCCTTACCAGAGCCACAGTAATTTATGCATGATCCCTTAGAAGATAACTGGACATGCAAGCCATATCTGCTTATACAAAAAGAGAATTGACTTGCTTTCTGCAAAAGAATAACTTCATCTCACATTTGAATGAGCTCCAATTCATAGATGTAAAACTATCTCTTCATCTATAAAATGTTCTTCATATATATTTCTTCACAAAATAATACCCTTGGACACAAATCCCCTGTGTCTTCACTCCTAGCACTACACTTCCTCTGCAGTCCTATATCTTCCTCCTGATATATTTTTTTTCAAAATTGGAACTTCCTGGTCTTGGAGAGCATCTCCTTCAGTCAGTGTTCTGTGTTCCTTTTTTTTAGTTGCATCACAAAATAGAGTTGGAAAGAAAACAATGTGAAGTTGCCTAGACTTTCTCGACAACAGGCAAAATACATTAGGAATTATAATTTTTTTGTTCTAAGAATAAAAACTAGATAAAATAGAAAGTTATTTTTAGCCTATCAGTGATTTAATAAATGAAAATGGCAAAGCCACTTTGTTGGGCAAAAGAGTTCTAAAGCTCAGAAAAAAAAGCGCAAGAAGCAGAACATTTTATTCTAGCCTATAAAACACCATACTTCTTGGCTCCCAGCTTGAGAACACACTGCAGATTACTGGGAAAGAATGGGTCATTGACAGGAAAATGATGAAATAAATAATTCTAGTCGCAGATTTTCTTTGTGTCCCCAAATCAAATGAGCACTTAAATTAACTCTTATAAACATTTTACTTTTTGTGAAATGTTTTTTTTTAAAAATTCACTTTCCAAAGATGACACTGTGATTTTAACTGAACATCAGAAACAATCTGATGTTGCAGATTACAACACACACCCCGCCCTTAGATGAGAGGCAGAACGGACCTGAGTCCTTTGAAACTGAGTAGTAAAATACAATTTTTGTATTTTGTATCTTAAAGAGGGAATTCTTTGTAATACTTCTTCTTCTCTTTCTTTCCTTCTTTCTTTCCTTCCTTCTTTCTCCTTTCTTTCTTTTCTTCTTTTTCTTTCTTTCTTTCTTTTTACAACCACTGTGTAGATCAGTATGCAGAATCCTTAAAAAACTAATAATAGAAATTTCATTTGCCATAATTATTCTCTTTCTAGGTATCTTCCAGAAAGCTTTAAAGTCATCACTCTACAATACTACTGCATATTCAGGTTTATAGCTGCACAATTTATATTAACAAGACCTATATGGACCCAGCCTATGTGTCCATAAATAGATGAATGGATAGAAAAAATGTGGTATTAACACAGAGTGGAGTACTACTCTGCTATAAAGAATACGATTGATGCATTTTTAGATAAATGAATATAACCTAAGACAGTAATGGTAAATGAGCAAACTCTGCATGGTAAGTGTAATCATTATGCATTATACATGTATCCTAATAATTTTCTAAGCTTTATTGAATTTCCTTTTCTTACTATTCTTTCTTACATGTCTTTCACTCTCTTTTATTTATTTATTTTTCTGTTACAAAGCTTTCTGTTTCCTTCTGAGACATCACATTATCATACAAAGTTCAAATGCTTATATATTCTACAACTGCTTTAGTGAATACTCTAATAGGACCTGATCAATTCAAGATGTATAACAAATATATAATTTTAATGATCATTAAATTTATAATCTGGTAAGCATATTTGTATATGCTTGTGGTATGTGAAATAAATAAAACTTTTGCATTTGCAAATATATTTATATCTATATTCTGTATCTGTGTATTATTGTGTTGTATATGGAAATAAAATTTTATAGAAATTTGAGTCAACCTCAAATTTGGTCACCACTCATTTGGTCACTGAGAAGGTGATGCTACGAGCTAAATCGTTCAACTCTTCACATATGTTCATTATCAAAATCAAGTTAATTCATCTCAGGCAAAAGCTTTTTCACAAAAGAAGAAATCACCAACGCAGGGAAAAGATAATCCACAGATTAGAAAAAACTCATAGTTTCATGCAAAGGACTTACATATAGACTTGAAAAAATGGAAAGATAAGACTTCCAAAATTCAAAGACCGCCATCCAAAAATGGACATCTGGAATGCACACTTTTAAGATGAAATACAAGTGTCAAATGAGAAAAAAGTTCAACATCGCTGATCATTCCAGAGATGCAAATTGAAACAACACTGAGGTTATAGCTATAAAAGTGGCTATCATCAAAAAATCAATCAAAACCAAATGCATGCAGGGCTTTGTGAAAAAAAGGAACTTTTCTCCACTGTTGATAAAAGTGCAAACTGGGGGAACCTCCTCCCTCTACATCCATATGGAGATTACTCAAAAGGCTGTGTTTAGAGTTCGCATTTGACCCAGTTGCTCTCTCTTTGGCCGTCTTCCCAGAAGAATTAAAACTACCATACCACTGAGATATATGAACACTGTATTTACAGAAGCACAATGTATGACGGCTAAATCCTGGAAACAGTACAAATGACCATTTACCCGGGCATAGATAAAAAGATGGGTTTTTCCATATAATCGAGCATCACTAAACCATAAAGATGGGTGAGCTTGAGACTTGAATAGGCAAATGGATGCAACTTGAGGTTATACTCAAAAATGAAATAAATCAGACATGGGTAAACATTGTATAGTCTCACTAGCATGAGAAGCTGGATGAGTAGATAAGATTCAAAATGTACAATAGATTATTTTAATTAGGGAGAAACCAATCAATAATTGTGCATGGTTATGCACAAAGAGAAACTGATCAAAGAAAGGAGAAAGGCAGGAAGGGAAGAGAAAAAAAAACCTGTATTCTTATACACCTAGTTCCACTTAGCTCATTGAAAAGAACCATTTGTGCTAATATAGTTTGGACAATATATCATACTTATATCTTGTTCTCTGAGTATCAGCAATGAAGATAACGATGTACATGTACTGATTACTTTTACTCTCCTATTATTCTGTTAGGAATTTCTGCTTCATTATTTTTTTAAATTAATGGAGATCAAGTATAGCATTTGCCTTCATACGGAAGGCAGTATTGGTACACTGGCTTGTTTCTCCTTTTCAGAGGATTAAATTCAACATTCGTGTGCTGTATGTATTTTCTGTTTACCACTTCTTCCATGTAACACAGACCTGGCAAGTACTGCTCTTTGCTCATTGCATAAGTCTTCTATGTTGAAAGAGTAAGTATTCTATCTGAAACACAAGATGAATGAAAGCTATTCAAGGCTATGTAAGTATTCACTGTATTTTCAGCATTTTCTATATTGTAATATAACAAAGGATTATATCATCTGTAAGTGAACCAGAGGTTAATTCTCAGTTATGATTTTATCTTTTATGAAAAGTTAATTTGGCCATGGACAATTCTAATTTTAATATACTGCACCGAAGGTGATGCAGTTCTGATTCAGGGCCTGCTTTTGTTTAAAATAATTAAATGATTCACACGGTTCATTAACTATTAAGCTGATAACATAGCTACACAAAAGTGCACATTATGCAGTAATTGATAATGTTTTAAATCATAAGTGATGCACTCCAAGAAATGACCCAAGGTAAAGCAATAAACAAGTTGTTCTTTCATTTTCAAGGTTGAAAAATATCATTTTTAAGTAATTCTAAAATCTATTAGTATTATATACCACTTAGCCTATTGCAAACATTTACAACACAAATAATTATCTACAAATTCATAGCACAAACTAAATGAATTTACATATTATCACTAAAATTGATATTTCCTGTAATATAATTTCACAATTTCAGTAAAATTCAATATAGTCATGTTAAGTAATTGGACTGAGAATAAATTGAACATGTTAGTAAATTTGAAGAAATATGATAATTTTAGTGGGTACATATTTGAAAATATATATATGCCTCATGTTTAATATTAAAACTGTTGTAAAAATAGCATTACACTAGGGATTCATAAATTATTATTAAATAAGCTACAAAAAATTTAATAGTTTGACTTCAGTCCATTATTGCCTTGCAATATTCAGCCAATTTTAATTAAAATCATGAAATTTAAAAGTGTGCTAGCATTGAAAATAATCATGAAATTTACAGAAAAATACTAGTGGTGAAAAGCCAGTGTCTGGGAAACATCTATGCACGTTAACAAGATATGAGCATGTAACTTTTATTGCATAATTTTCAACAGGACCTAATGCAATGCAAATGGAGATTAAGTACAGCATATGCCTTCGTTTGGAAGGCAGTATTGGTACCCTGGCTTATTTCACCTTTTCGGAGGATTAAATTTGATATTCACATGGAATATGTGTTTTCCATTTATCACTTCTTTCATCTAACATAGACCTGGCAAGTACTGCTCTTTGCTCATTGCATAAGTCTTCTATGTTGAAAGAGTAAGTATTCTATCTAAAACACAAAATGAGTGAAAGCTATTCAAGGCTATGTAAGTATTCATTGTATTTTCAGCATTTTCTATATTGTGGTATAACAAAGGATTATATCTTCTGTAAGCTAAAAATGTAAGAAAAGGGATAGAGATTAATTATGTTTCACAATAAAAAAAAATCTCACTTTCAACTTTTTGAACTTGGGTCCTCCGTCATTACTATTTTTTCTCTTTCCTCTATTCACTCTCTGGGACTTATGACTTAATATTATTTTACAGCTATGACCTTAATTTATTTTGAGCTTTTATTTTGCCAATGGAATTTAAAAAATTGTGTGTTATGAAAATGATAAAATTCATATTCCTAAGCCAGCCAGTCACATAGCCAAATTGCATAGTTTGGCATATTTTATTTTTCACATGTCTTCAGTTGTTATGCTTAAATAATTTAGTCCAAATCTGGACATTGTCACTGACTCATAGATACACCTAACACTTCATTCTTAATATTTTGAAGGGTTTCTCTAAAATGTATGCCTGATGTACTCTCATCCATAATTAGTATTTATGCTAACCATTTAAATAGATGCCTCTAGTAAATCCTAGTTTTTATTATCCAGATGATAAAAGAATTATTTGAAAATATTTCCCTGGTAAGGCTAAATTAACTTCCAAGCTATTTTAGAAATAACAGAATATTTTATTTAAGATAAAACTATACTTTAGGCTAATAAAAGTAGCTGGACAAAACATTTATGATAATTCTCTGTTTGGTTTGGAGACAACCTCATTATATTTAAGCATCACAAATAAGCACTTACTATACACACAAAACTTACTTGGTATTCTATATTTTTGTACTATTTTAAAGAACAAGGATCTTGATTTCAAGTACTTAATTCAGCAGAGAAGGTGTTATACACAAAAGAAAGAAATTAATAGACAATAAAGCAATATCTCAACATAAACTTTTTACCATTAAAATATGTTTAAGGTACCATGAGATCACTAACACAAGTGTTCATGTACAAAAAAAAAGCCAAAGCAGGATATAAGGTTTTATAAGTCACAGCACTGGGTTAGGTAGGCAATACGTGAGGTGGTCATTGACAAGGAAACCAGAATGAACCGCCAGGTGACAATAATTTCCTAAAATACAAAATGAGCATTGACCACATTCTCTTCCTATCTTTATAGGAGCAATTAACCATGAAACCAGAATAATTACTGCATTTTTACTGAAAATTAAAAGTTAAATATAAACTTGTGATTGCATACTTAGTTTATGATGGTGCACTGTATGAAACAATTCTGAAAAGGTGACTGCAAAGACATAATTATACGATGCCTCTGTGAGGCTTTTGTTATACAGTTTTAATGATTGACAACTTACTGAAGGCCTGCTCTACACAGGAATTACAAGCAGAATATTTGTAATCATCAACCAATAGTGCAAGGCTTGTGTGCATCTATTTTGAAAGGAAGGAATCAGAGCTTTATTGAATCTAAGGAACAAACCCACCGAGAAAGTCACTGTGTTTATGTGTGTGTGTTACCTGTCTGCCAATAAGGCCAGGCCTATTCTTTTTTAAATTATGTATCAGTAGAGAAGTGTTTCCACTCTTTTCCTACCTACCCTACTTCATTTTCATTATAGTAAGCATGATTGCCAGAAATTATAGCTTAATCCTGCACACTTTTATGGACATCAACTAGAATATAAATCCCATGAAACTAATACCTCTGTATTCTAGCATTTATAGCAGAGCCACTACATGATGGATAGTGTCAGAATGAAACTTCCATGCCTCCAGTGTCACTTATTTATACTAAAGTCATTAAATTGAAATAACTCATGGCTTTATTTCCATAACTTGAAAAGAAACTTCAAGACAGTCACATGTATTTTCACATGCATTTAGTTTATCCAGCCATTAGATAGGTCATACTACTGTATTTTTTTCAACAAGTGCATTTTTAAAAAAATATTTTTAATGGTGCTGTTTTGGAATGAGAATAACTGTTAGACAATACACATTTCATTTTCTGTACTTGAGTTGTCCCCCACTTACTAGAGGCAGACTCCAACTTTCACATGCCCCCTGTTGAGTATTCCTTACAGTGTTCTGTATACGTCGACTACAAAGACCATTTTCATCTTCATTTGTTTTCATTGTTAATATCAAACACCTTGTAAAACTTACTCTGCACTGGGGGGCGGTATTTAAGTTACTTTATATGCATTGACAAACTTCAGCGTGAACTTTTGCTACAAACTTATTATGACTGTGACTTGACTGATGAGGGGGATCTTTGGCCAGATACACATAAGTACTGGGTTCCAGATCCCATACATAACCAATGTGCTACACAGGGCCATATTTCAGCCCCTGTGTTGCCTCTCATAGCAACGAAGCTCTTCCCTGCAGCAGGAGCGCTCAAGCAAGCACCTCCCCCTCTGTGTGCTGCTCCCACCCTCATATCCAGCAATATAACCCTTTGTTGCTCAGAGAGCACACAGACAAATTTAGGATCTATGGGCAAATGAAAAGGCTACCTGTAGCAGGTATGTATTTCTAACATTATTTCATGGTACTGGCATTTCAACTCAGACAGGCACTTATACCACTGAGTTATCTCCCTGGCCCTCTAAAGATTTTTAAATAACTAAGTCTCATATCTTTTACCATTTGGTTATAGTACACCAATTTGTGTAAGCCTCCTTCTAGGAACTGTCACACAACCCTACCAGCATTCTGTTCCTTATGCCGTGAGCCCCATCTCAGTATAATCACCCGACTGACCTAATGTGATTTCATTTCCTGCTTGCTGTTTCCTTACTAATATTCTGCCTCCAGGTCAAAACTTTATTGGAATTAATATCAAATTTTCAATGTAATTTTGAGTTTAACACTCAGCTGTGGTGATAGAAATGAAAGCAATCTGCAATCTAGAGGACTATAACTGCATCCAAATAAAAATTACACAAAATATTTGTGTCTGTGGTCTTTTGTATTAGACTATGGAAAGAAGCAAAGGAGCATATCATCCTGATGGTAAACAGTCCCGAGGCAGATGACGTTCAAATTCCTTGTCTCATAACATCAACTACGGTCTTGTTAGCCCTAAGTAATATTTCTCATAAAACAAGAGCTATAACTACGGTATATTGTGTAGGACATACTTAGCTTTTGTTCCATATGGCATCAGAAATACCACCTCACCTTAGTTTAGGTACTGCCAAATCATATCTCCTGCTGGTATGGTAACAGCTGAAACTGGCTATCAAATCTGGGGATCCCAAGGAAGAGGCAGTCCCTGCAGTAGCAATCACATGTATTTCTTTTACTGCATGCAGCTAATTAAAAGCTGAGGTGTTTCCTTTGGTACATCACAAAGACTAATGCTTCATATAACGTAAACCGAATTGTATCCATTTACCTTTTGGAATTAAATTAGAGAACATAACATAACTTCATTAAATCTCAATGGAAAAATTGTAGCTCAGTCTGCTTAAAGTTAAAACAACTGCTTCTGTGTTACAGAAGTGGTGAAATCATTTAACTACATGATTATTTAGTACTCTTTGAACCACTGAAAATCTGTCAACCTTTCCATTTTTCCCCTATGTAACATTTTAAGGTGATATTTTTCCTCAATTTTCAGATCTGATAAAATGTGTATCTCTGTGTAACATATGTATATCTGTACTTTGTGTTACAAAGAACACTATTTTCTGATTTTTTCATCCAAGAAACCAATTTTAGTATCATCAGGGAATGTATATATTCAATGACAAATGAATACAGTACACAAAACTCAAAGTTTACATTGTAGGAAATGTATTTTAGAGTGAAAATATAATTTCTACAATTGACATTTTGAGTCATATAGCTTAAACTGTTCTCTGTCACAGGAATAATTTAAATGAAACGAATAATTGCAAATGAAGAAAAACGGAACAATGTAAAAATTGTTTAAGGAATAGCTTGCACAGTTGCTCTATAAGACAAGGTATTGATAAATATAAAATTAAATATAAAAAAAGGTTTGAGTTAATGTTTAAACTTACTCTATAATGGTGCACTAGTGCCTACTGGTATACTTTTCCAACAGGTTAACACCAGTAATAAGTAGAATGTCCCTCTGTGAACAATACAGCTCACTGGGAGCTGACTTGGGCCTTCCTGCAGAAGTGTTTTTTGCCAATATGATGTAGTGACTGGGGCTCGAGACACAGTGCAAGTCCTAAACAATGGAACTAGAAGTGCAGATGCCAAAAGAGCCTGTGTCTTATAGCTCTGGACACTTTCAATGCAAGTCCTTCATATGTGTCTCTTCTGTAATTTTTGCCCAAAATAAAATGCCCCATGAGAATAAAGTAACTCTGATAAGTCTTTTCAACAATTAAAATGTTATGTCCTGAGTCCTCACTGACCTGGAAGGGCTACATGATTCCATGGTAAATCCTGAGGGGATTTTACTGACTACAGGATAGCAAAAGTTTTATTTTTAGTTATGTAGGTCTGGCTTTAACTTAGTCTTAACCATCCCACAGAGAAGTGTAACCACAAGGTATAAAAAGCAAAGCTATATTAATATGCTGAGCTGTAAAAGGCTCAAGTCAACAACTTTGGACAATTGCTAGATGTGTTGATAACCCACTACTATGGGCAATTGGACTATATTGGGTTATTTTGCTCAATTCAAGTACCTACAATCTTTGGACTAGCATCAAGTATGAAAAAGTTCTTTAAAGACTTGTCCAAACACAGCTTCTCTAACTACAATGGAACAGCCACCTCTGACAAAACAAAACAAAAAGGGAGGGTATAAATAAATAAATTTTGTTGTGAAAAAATATATAGGTATACAAGATAGGATAGATACACAGATATTTTCTCTTAGTTCAAGAAGAAGAAAGGGGGCTGGCAAGATAGCTCAGCAGTCTAGAGCGCCTCTCAGGGACCGCGGTTCGAGCCCCAGCACCACATGCCATGCCAGCCCCTCCCCGCAGGGCAGGCTGAGCTCACCCCCCACCCCCGCAAACAAAGAATCTGTGATGTGTAGCGAGACACTGTAATAAATAAAGGAATTTTAAAAAAAAAGAAGAAGAAAGGTTTATACTTATATTGTTTAGAAAAGATACCTTGTCCTCTGAGTACTATGAAAACAACAATATGATAATTATTATTATAACTATCCTATTAACCTGCTTTGAAACTGTTTCATTGCTAGCTTTTTATCCCATCCAAATGAATTTTAAAAAAATAAAATTTTAAGGTGAATAGAACCTATTTAGTATAGCTACTAATGTGATTAATTTCTATTCTCAAAATGCACATTTTTCTAATGGAATGCAGTTGATTACCCTCCCCAAGACATTAACGTGCTTCAATGTTTTCTGTCCATTGTCTATGTATTTCACTGTTCCTTCTCTGACACACAAGTATGGTATTTTGCAATACACTTTGGATTAGATGTAATAATCAATAGAATCAATAATAGATGCAATCATTATGTCTCTATTTTATTAGATGTAATAATCTAGAATCTATAATCTACTTATTGATTCCTTTATTAGGTAATAAATGAAATCAAGTCCTTGACATACTTTCATTTTATATATGTATAACAGTGATGTAGATCAGCTTGCATCAATAGTTACAACACAGCTGAATCATTGTAACAAAGGTACAGTCTAGGTTCTGATCAGCAGCCACCTCCAGCTAAGTGACCTTTGCGGGGTACCTACATCCTCCGAGTAGCCTTTCATCAGCAGGAAAGTGACTGCACAATACAATGTTCCCATAGTTTTTTTTCCCATATTTTTTTGAAATCAAAAAGTTTTGGTTTTTGCAAATAAAATGGGAATAAATCAGCTTTTGGGTGCTTTTGAAAATAGTGAATGAGACAATATATGCAGTCAGCTGAGGCTGGCAAATGTTTGGGTTTAAATATTAGGCACTACTTCAAGTAGCAATGGTTCTGTAATCCCAGCTCTTGGGAGACTATAAATAGGCAGGTCACTGAGTTTGATCTAGTTGTGGCACTACACATCCTGTAGACCCTTTCCTCCTAACACAAAAATACAAAAAAAAGTAGTAGTGGTAGTGGTAGTGGCATTCAAGTTGCTTTCCTTTTCTTTTTCCCTTAATTTTAACTGCTCTAGTGTTGCTTTAATTCTCACTTCCTGACCCCAACCTGCCAGCACGTGTTGGCTTATTGGAAGAAGTGATATCATCGGGCAACCCAGAAATTATTTTGCTTTACCCTTGCTCTTAGGTGACGGATGCTAAAGAATTATTGTATATTTTTCCTATGAAGAAACTCATGAAAAGATACAAACTAGCTATTTAAAAAAATACTAATAACAGTTTAAAACTAACACTAACAATAAGAAGAAATCCTGAAAATATAACTATACTGAATAAATACACAAGAAAATACTACCTCAATTATTATATTTTAGGTCAAGAAAGGGGCTAATTCAAAATTCTACACTCTGTTGAACCCAACACACGTATCATCCCCCTTTGGAGATAGATGCACCTCAGAAATGAAATCAAAGCATCAAACACATTCTAGAAAACTTTTGTGCTACCTCGTTGTCAACATTGCCTTTCTGGGAATTTCCAATTCCACACATCTTGGGCCAAACTGAATTCGCAACTTTATATTATGATACATTTACATTATTGCATTTTGTAGAATTAAGAAATACATAGTTTGGATATGAAGTTTAAGGATACGATCTTTAGGTCAGAACAATTTAAAAAGAAAGAAAAAAGTATCTTGATCAATTTTTAAACACTTTACAATACTGATGCTAATTGAAAGCACTTTTGACAGATTATAGATAAGTGAGTTGTCTCTGGTGAGTAGCAAATCTGTAGATTCAGTTTTTTCTGTATTCCTTTCCATGCCAGTTACTAAAAATGCTGGTAAATGAGCCCAGCTGAATTGAGCCATTGAAAGCAAGAGTAAGGAATTAATTGTGTTCTCTTGCATCTCTTCCTCCTGCCAAAGAAAAGTATTATTGTCCCCTTTCCTTTCAGGCTGGAGAATCCCTGCCAACTCACTGAGAAAGTCAAACTGCACACCCACGGGGAGGAGAAGGGTGTCCTTCCCTTCCAGCTTAGTGTGGGGGAGGGCACTGGGTGATTTCCGACCACGGATATCAGTCAGCACCGCACTTGGAGTTTACAAGGAAAATATCTTGGTGGAGAAGAGACATATGGAAGTCAGAGTGAGAAAGGGAACCCTGAGCGCCTGAATTTTATAGCCTGAATAGCAATCACACCAAACATTCCTAAAATATATCCATGCATGTGCTATGAAATCGCAGGTTAAATGCATCAGGAGTTCTGAAACAGACAGCAATTTTAACTGAAGTAGTAATATAAATGCCCACTTCCACAGATGAATAGATGCATTGGATTTTTTAAAGCACTTTCCTTAATGTGACCTAATTAAGGGTATACATTTAAAAGGCTTTTGAATCATAAAAATGTCACACTTCAAATGTAACTTCTTGGAGAACTTGAAATTAATTCAGGTAAAATACAAAGAGTGCACAATGATTCCTGAAGAAAAACTTGGGTTACAAGAACTTCCATGAGGAACGAGGATAAGTTGATCAGACAGTCTGAAGTATACTATATAAAAATGTCAGAAATTGTAATATTATTCTATAAATGAGAAATGATTTTAAATTTTCAACACTGATGTAGTTTGAACAAAGTACAATTTTACAGCCTAACTGGCAATTAAGAGTTTACATGGTCCAAGCTAAGTCTCTTTAGTAAGAAAAAAATATCTACTTTCCCTTTATGAAACGAAATCTACACACTACCAAAATGTTTGTGGTAGAGATTAGCTGTAATGATGTACCTACCAAACTAAGCAGATTGAACATTATTTTCATTAGGTTACATATCTTCTAGCTCTGGGCAGTAATAACTAGGCTGGGAAGAAAAAAAAAATGCCTGCATTTTATGTACTTTTCTAGTTTGATTATATTTTCTTACACTTCTTTCTACAAGTATTTTTTTATTAATTTACTTTCATTTTTGTTCTGTGGGCAAGCAATCCTCTAGAAAGCTTCTATAAGCTCTGAAAATGTATAGTAAAAACTGTGAAATGCATAAGCCAAAGATTTTATTTGATAATAAATTCAATCTTCTGGCATAATTGCCATATGGCACAATGGATTTTGTTTGTTTGTCTGTGTTTCATTAAAATGAGCTCTCAACATTTCTTCCTCATCTGTGTAAAGTCTATGATAAACGAGATTTCTGGAAGGCAAACTAAATGAAACATGCACCTTTGAATTAACTTTATAAGTGACCATAGATTCTTGCAAGCCAAGAAGCCAGAGAGTATGGTATTAACCAATTGAAGATTGGCCTGAATTTAGGATTTAAATTTAATCACCTTTCTAAATATTTATATCCATGGCACTGAAACATCCTCAAACTACAACCTATTTGTCTTAAATAACTTCTCCTAACAAGCAATTTTCTAGATGCCACAACAATTTACTAGGGTCAGTATCCAAATGTAAAGCAAGTGACTTATTTAAATTAGTTTATTTGCTCAGAAAATGATACATGACCCGGCATGCATTGTATAATTATTAATTCACATATGCTGGGGATCTCAAATGTACTCTTTGCAGTAGCAGGTGGTTTAGGAAAGTGAAGTAAAACACAAACTGTGTAAAATCATGGTTAGAATACATTAAGTAAGAAACAGAGTGTCCTCCACAAGGTTTCAGTAGAGAGAAAATGTATGAACTTCCATCTTAAAGTCTACTGATTCCAAAGGGATAAATTAGGAGTTTGCTTTCTCTTTGCTTTTGACATTTGTTTTCTGATTTTGATTTTTTTTTCCTGTATTTTAGGGAAGAGTCTACAGGGTGTTCAGGGTCTCACTACTAGACAGGACTCATAGTGATCCACCTGTTTACAGCATCCCAAGAGCTGGGATTACAGGCTTGCACCACCACACCTAGTCTCAATCTCTGTGTCAGTGCACCTTGGGCACGGGGCTGGAATGGCCAGGGGATCAAACCCCCCAACCCCTGCGCCTGCTTGCAGGTGTTTTAATGTGCTGAGCTATTTGGCTGGCCCTTGTTATTAGTATTATTGTTGTTTTAGTATAGTCTTTTAATTAAGTGGTTTGGATATCATTAGTATTAATCTGGAAAAAACTACATGACATCCATTTATTAACCTGGTATAAAATAAATGACATAGCTACGTATTATCTGTAAGCAGTATTTATAATAGAAACCCTGTTAGTATCAACACAGTTTCATCCTAACAATCAGGAAAATTAGCACTGCCTCAGTAAGCAAGAAAGGCTATTTTTTAATATCAACTTTAGTTCTGTTTAAAAATTAAAATGATTACAAAACATCTTTCAGATATTATGCTAGTATGCACTGTTAATATAAGATAAATGTAGAACTTATTACAGAGACATAAATGATAACACAAGGCTTCACACACTGGAAAGAATTATGGTCAGAAGTATGGGTAACTCACACAGGGAAACATACAAGGTCATTTGTTGCTCCAGATTTCAGGAGTCGCCCTTAGAGCAAGGCACAACTTGTCACAAGATGCATTGTACCCTGAGAAGCAGAAACTCATATATTTTAGAAATATTTCTGCCAATTTTCACAGAGGCGGCTTCTAAGCAATGAGGCCATGGACTAAGGACTGAGCCAGAGTATTTTCCTTACATCAATGAATGGAAGGGAATACTTAGGATGATACGGGCTCAAGTAGCCAAAAAGCAAGCTAAGATAGAAACACTGAATTTTAAGCACTTCAGTGGCATTTGTTTCATGTTGTGAAACCTTCCTCTTTTTTCCGAAAAAAAGACAAGCATATACAGAAAATAATAAATGCATGCTTGTGTTTCCCAGATTTTATAACTTCATATTTCACTTCTTTAACACACTTACCCTGTCTCTAAGAATAGAAAACATATTGAGATACCCAAAGAATGCTAAGACTTCCCATTGTTTTCCAAGTCTATGAATACATGCAGTATGTGAACTACAAATAAGGCTTCTAAACTTTTCTAAATTACTGTGCCCATACACTAAGAGATAATAGCACAAGTCTATGTAAACATCTTAAAGCTCAAGTGGTGTTCCTAGAATAGTCACTTGCATTTGTCTTACTGTTCCTATCTAGGTCTGGGTGCAATTCCTAATCAAATGAGCAATAAGCAATTCTCTGTGTCCAGGCCAGTCCTTGTGAAAGCAGGTATGTGAATCTTTACCTGCTCACATAGCTTAGCCCTCAAGTCAGATATTAGGAATTAGTCTATTTTTTTCTGCCACTCACAACTTTGCATTACCTACCCAGTTTTTCTTACTGGCTGTTGTCCCCCGCCCACCAATTTTTTTTATCATTTAAACTACTCAGTCTTCAAGAACTTGTTTAAAGTATCATTTTGTTTATAATTATGTGTAACTTTTCTCCTTTACCAAAATGTATTTTTTTATCTCACTATTGTTTTCATTATGCTTTACATGTAGTATAGTCACATTCTATCAGTTTCTGGGACACAGGGATATTTCATCCAACATGACAAAGTTTAGCTCTCATGAACACTCAGTTGATGGCATCATACATTGTGTCCTCTTTAAGTACTTGCTAAAATAAATTGATAATATTCAATATCATTTGTGTACTATTTCCAGTTTTCAAATTAGTTTCTCTTATGCTAATGATAAAAATATAGATTTGAAAGAAGGAACAAACATACGTTTAAAGACAAGTGAAAATATCTTATTTCTTAGGAAATCACTTACACCACTGCAGAGGAACTGGAAATGAAGCCAGTATTCCATTGACGGGAAATATTTCTTTGTCAACCAATATCTGTTTATTAATTTCTAACCAGTATTAACTTCCTACCATATATTCCAGTAAGATTCTGAAGATATGAATTAATGATAAAACTAGAGAAGAGCTGTGGGAGATTCACATGTATATAAACCTATAGAGAAGCAATCCTCATGCTTTTTAGGGTATTACTTTATATAACATGTTATTTTTAAAATTAGAGAGTTGGTATGATATGTAAGAATCAGTATAAATTACAAGATTTGCAAGTATAATTGATGTTGGCTATACATGGAGTCTATGACACACATGTTCCTATTCTTGCTTCCTTTGTGAGCTTCAACTGTTTGTCCCATAAACAGACAGTGAGCCTGAGCTGTCATTGGAAACTGTTTAACCTGCAGGCCCCATGAGGTACTGTACTGGGAGTGAGGAAATCTGTTCTGTGTTCTGCCAGAGAATTACAACATATTGCTGCCTGGAGCAATGTTAACTTATAACGTCTTTGTTGTGGAATCCTAAGCTTCCTTTCCATCGTCATACAGAATAATTATTTTCTCTTGCAGTTTCTACATTCCTTTGTTTCACATTTTCTCAATTCTTTTTTCATGCTATCAGCCACCCTGTGGAAATGACAGTTTTATGTAGAATTTATAGTTAGTAAAATATTTGTTAGAGCTAGGAATAACATTTTCTTAATAAAAGATCATATGACTTTTCCTGTATCAAAATAAGACTCTTTTGTTGAAAACAGGAATGTAGTCCACATATGAAAGTACCAGATTTATCAGTGTCTAGGTTGTACCATTAAATAATAATATATAATTTTACAAAACACATGTAAGGGTTCCAAGTCTTCATTTCTTCAGAAGTAGATTGTTTCATTTGTTTTGTCCTGTTTTCAATGGTATGTGACCAGTATACTCTAAAGACATCATATTAAATGATAGCATGTATTTGTCTTAGAATGGCTTGTATTTATTGACTAGGTTTTTATCCAACTTCTATTATTTGACCCATATTCCAAGCTAGGTTTCTTTTCCTTGTTATTTGTGAATAAAATAATAAAAATTTGATAATCCCAGCTCTAATAAAAGAGTCAGTGTATACATGAATAAATTTTGGCGCTGAAATATCAAAATAAGCATTTTCCTCCTATGGTAGAGATGTCCAGGCGAAGGTAACAGTGTCTTTTGAATGTTTCCAATTCTTTGGCATCTTACATAGAATTTCTAGTTTATTCCTAGCGATGACTTCATTAAGCCTGTGCTGTCTCCATTTCACACTAGAGACAGTTGACACTCATGCAAATGTATCGTGAGAAGGAGTTTTCATCTCAGTAGAGCCCCACAAGACCCATCTGATGTAGTTGCTGAATCGATTTTTTTTTTACTTTTAATATATGTATTACTTTGCACATGAAACTCATTTTATACTTTTAGAGAAACAATTCTGTCGCTATTTTGCTACTTACAAAACATTGAAAATAGTTGCTGTATGGACACAATCAAAATTATTATAAAAATCAATGCTTAGTTGTTTCATTGATATATTAAAGAAAGCATTGGATTGTACCCTTTGGTCTTGAAATAACAAAATAGACTCACTTTTGTAGACATGTTACAGCAAAGAACCTTTGCCAGCATATCCTTGGATTCTCACTTGATTCACAAAAAGTGACTTTCAAGAGCAGAAAAAATTTTAGAAATGCTGCTGTCCTTCTAAATGGATGTCTCCTGCAGCCCATTTCCTAGTAGAGGCGCTCACAGTGGCAGCCACTCAATGCCTCTTCTCTCCGTCTGTATTCTCATTTACAGCAAAGAGAGACAAAACTCTCCTGTTCTCCAGCATCCCCTCCACTTAGCCACAAACTTAACACAAAAAGTATGGCTTTCTAGCAGTTACAAACACACACAGTGGTTAAGACAAAAAGCTCCAGTGCCTTTTTATCTCATTCATTGAGGTGAAGCTGTAGCTTAACCCACATTTTCGTTTTTGTTTTTGTTTTTGTTTTTTCATTGGTCAAACTCAGGAGCTAGCACTTGCCAAGCAGGCACGTGTTCTGCTGAACTATATCCCTGGCCTTTAACCCAAATTTAGATTCTTTAGTTCAGCTGTTTGTTACTTAAGTAATTGCATTATAGCCATCCCTGGTGAATATGACTATAAAACTATGAAAGTTTTTATAAAAAGAGAGTTTGGGTCTACAATTAAGTGTAGTAGCTGTCAACTCATTCTTATTAAATCCAAATAGAATCATTCTGAATACTTAGGAGATATTAAAAATCTCTAGGAAATGATGAAACTTCCCAAATATTGATTGATGTATATATTTTTACTTTGTAAAAGACCTTGGCAGAATAGACAATAAAGTATTTATTACTTGTATACCTATTATATGTAACAAGTCAAAATTGATTTGATCAATCAGTGAGTTACTTGGTGTTGAAGGATATTCCAAAACTAAATTATCTAAGTATGCACATGAAGAACAATGAAAAATAACAAGAATGGTGCTATCATGCCTCGCCATGACTAAATATAAGACTTTCATGATTACATACATTTAAAATAATAAGTGAATATGCATACATCCTCTCAAATAAGTAAAATGCATGCACTGTTTGCTAAATACCACCACAGCAGTTTCATCTATAGTATATAATACTAATATCACTTGAAAACAAGAAGGATTGAACAGTGTTTTAATGTGTTTGGCTTTTTCCTATTCATAACAAATAAAATGCTTATTTTTTTCTTTTATTTTTTTTTCTGTATAATTTCTCACAACTTTTCTTTTTTTTAATTTTCTGTCTTGATACCAAAGATCTAACTAGGAACCTTGAACTTGTGAAGCAGGTACCTACGCCACTGAGCTACCTCCTAGGCCATCTTATAACTTTGCTGTTGCTGTTATGTTTTGTTTTGTTTTAAAACCAATTTTGCAGGTTTGTTTCTGGTAACCTAAAAAGCTAATGTGAAGATAACTTCATGCAATTCAGCAACCATTGTTGAACTCTGTATGATTTGTTTAGTGAAATTTTATATCATTTCACATGCTGACGTTTTGTTACCAATTTGTATTTTTTTTTCTTAATGTATTCAGTACAGAGTCTACAAGGGTCTTTCGACACAGATTGGACTTGTAGCGATTCTCCTGTTTTCAGCCTCCCAAGGGCCAGGGTTACAGGTGTGTGCCGCCACACCCAGTCCCATTCACAGTCCCAGCATGCCCTGGGGGTGGGGCCGGCAAGGCTTCCAGGATATTGAATGCCCATCCCTGCATCTGCCTAAGCAGGCACTTTAATCCACTGAGCTGTCTGTCCAGCCTTTACTTATTTGTATTCTTTAAAAAAAGAAAAATATTAACCTTGAAAAATATTAACCACATATATATGAAAATAAATACATAATGTTTTAAAAAATAAGAGTGGTAAATAGCCTGCACCTTTTCTTCCCTCAGCCTGTAATCTTATCAGTAGAAAAGCATGTTAAAAATTCCTGTGGGACTTCTCAGTCAGTTTTCTACAATAAAATAATAAACATATTTTTGGCTACCTAATATTAATTTATGACAGACCCAAAGCAATTTTCAAGCAACATTATGCTTTATTAAATTTAATAACCTAACACCTACTAGTGTATCACTATACTATTTTTATGGAATATTTGTTGATGTAGCTCATTGGCCCCATAAGGCAGTAAGTAATTCTCTTCTGTCTTTATTAAATTATTAGAGGAGAAAGGGGAGACGGGAGAAAATAAGGGAGTCTTGTTTAAAAAGAAACAGTAAATTAGAACAAATGGCACCAAAGGAGATTTTGAGTTCTCTTTGATTTTATGTCTTCACCCTCTACCTTACAGTCATTGCTGTCTAAATTAGATTCCAGCTGACCTAGCAGAAGACTAATACACTCAAGAAACCCTATCCCTGTGGAGTTTCATTGGTAAGGAGAAACACATTTCTCTGTCCCTTCCATCTCATGCGTTCTTGTTGATGACAGGAATGTGTTTAGTTCCACCTCACTGAATTTTGGCTTTTTTTTCTTTTTTATGTATTTTGTACAGGGTCCCACTGTGCAGCTCAGACTCAGTGATCCTCCTGTTTTAGTGTCCCCAGACCTGGGGTTAGAGGTGTGCACCACCACACCTTGTGTCAGTGGTCTGCTGGGTGCAGGGCCCACACAGTGTATGGTACCAGGGATCGAACCCGGGTCCTTGCACTTTCCCGGCAGACACTCAGACCTCGTAGCTATCTCTCTGGACCCTGTTTTTGGATGTAGCTGCATCCCAGATGGCACAACTTACCAAATTTGTGCACCCAAAATGTAATCTCTCTTAGATTAACACAGCCTGTGTTGAGCCTAGAACAGGAGTGCAGGCTACGTGGAGTCAGTGTGCAGTGTAGACCCTGGGTACTGCCACATGTGGAACTTTGTAGTTGTGGCAGGTTTGGTAGCTGTTTCCTTTCTGACAGAATGTTCATAGATGTGGAAAAATTTAGTGGAACAATACAAGGAAAGCATCTGTACCTGATGTACAGTACACAGCATCAGTGCTCGGCCACGTTTTCTTCTTAGCTTCTACATCAGCCATCTCTACAATTTATCCCAAGACTCCTACAGCCTCACTTTATGTCTACAGTATCACATATCGCAGTGACTTTGGGGCTTGTGATGCAGGACTGCTGACTGCTACTTCAGAGGTGCAACGTAATGTTGGTTTCATCCTTTACTGCTAATCCATCTCCCTCTTTTCTGCCCTTTGCATCGATATGCAGGGCAGTGTAAAACAGCAGTTCCTGCCTTAACCTTGCCTGGGGAGAGGGAAAAGAAAAAAAAAAAACAAGCAGAAGAAACCCCGTTCTTTCTCCTTTCTGACAGACATACTAACAGGAAAGAATTATAACAGAACTGTGGGCCTTGCAAGACATATGAGTAGGGTGAAAGATTTTTGAAAGTCCTTCACTAATATCTTACCCACTATTATGGTTCGTGTCTAGGTGTTGCCTCAAAGCCTCATGCAGTTGTGGGGTGACTTCTGGAGTTTGTGGTTGATCATTGTGGGTATGCACGCTGCACCTGCCCTGGGGCAGGTGATGTGCATTATAATGTAAGGTGGGAAGATGAGCTAGGGGCTTGAGCTGCTGCAGCCTCTCCCTTGCTCTCTTGCTCTTCCACTACCTGAAAGGTTGCTCTCTGCCACATGCTGCTCTGCCTTGGAGCCAGCTGAGTACGGACTGAAATCTCCAGTAACTGTGAGCTAAATAAACCTTTCCTTCCTTCATTTTGGGTGTTGGGTGTCTGTCCCAGCAATGAGAGAAGAGTAACTAAGACACCCACCTGACCATCTGGCTTGTGCACTACAATCTAATAATTTGGTGATGATACTGATGTTACCTCACTTCTAACTATTGTTGTAGACAGCAGGGTTAGATAGAAATATTTTTAGGCAGTCAGGTAGGGCCAGGCCCTCGAAAGAGATAATACAGGAGACAAGATATATTGCAACTCTGGGAGGGCTGCCATAGGCCAGACCTAAAGACCAAAGATCAAACAAATGCCGACCTCCCTAAAGATTGGCATCCAAGATTGATCATCACCCTGAGGGAGACCAAGAATCATTAATCCTGGATGGCTACCTGATAAAGTCCTGTTCTATATTCTGCCCAATTGCTATGTGACTCGCTTCCTGAACCTAATCAATTTTACCTGAGCAATGGTGCCTGTAATCCCTTGGGTTGACCATAGTTTTGTCCCATCTCTTATCCACCTTAGCAAGTTCCCATGTCTTTACCACCTTAGACCTGCCTCAACACATGGTTCTCCTCTTTATAAGTCCCTGGAAGAGAAAACTTCTGGGTAACTACTCGCTAGGGCCCTCCTCCTGTCCCTCTCTTGAACAGGAGCTTTCTTTCCCTCAATAAATCTATCCTGATCATAACCTCCATTTGTTCCTAAAATTCATTCTTCAGTTTTGGATAACATGAACTCGTACAGGTCAGGTCCAGAGATTTTTTCCTATGTCATTTGGAGGTTCCTTATATTGATTGAAGGTCACCCACGAGAGATCAGTTTTTCTCCCTGTATCACTATCTTAACCCATTTACTTGTTATTTAGTAAATTTCCACCTTAAAAAATATAATCAGTCTTTTTCTTGTTCCAGGTAAGCATTTACAAGATCTGTGCAGCAGAAACATAAATTTGCAAATGTGTTTTTAAAATATTGAACTGGTAGATTGTTTAACTATACAATGCATCAGGACAAGATGGCAAGGCTGGCTTACAAAATCTGTTTGACCCACCAGTAATGAGCTGATCCTTAAGAAAGGTCTTGTATTTATGGCTAGAAAAAGAACAAACAAGTTTCATTTCTATCTTAATAAAAAAAAGTCTGACATCGAACAGAATTTTAAATAATTGAAATTTAACTTTGGCACTCTCTGAATGTCCCTAAGTGCCCTCGAACTGTTATAGCCTAGTTGTTGCATTACCATGGCAATCAAGAATTCTTTTTCCTGCAATCAGTTGATCTTTGCTAGGTGTTTTATGTGCTATGGAATTTTGCAGACATTAATATATACATGGCAGCTGCCACCGATAAACTGAGAAATGTTCATAATAGAAAATATATTCCTTACTGAGATCAATAGTAAATTAGTAGAATTCAGTCTCTAAATCAAGAAAGAGAAATCCAGACAGTCCTTGGAAGGGGCTCCTGCCCCCAGCTTTCAGTAGCTACACACAAGTCAAGTTCAGCTGACCTTAGGAGTTTGGTGGAAGACCAGGCTGACAGTGTGTTCTGTGAAGGCCACTTTTGGGACTTTGGATTCTTTTTGTGCACAGTTTTATAGGTGTTTCTGTCCTTCAGTTCTTAATTGCATTGGCCATGTTTTTCCTTTGTGTCCTTCCTAGCTATGTTTAAAGTAATCATTCCTTCCTGTGAAGTGACAGGAGTTTAAAGTAGCTTCGTAATGACTCTTTTCTTGATAACTTAGAACAGCAGTAGTGAACCCATGGCACAAGTGCCCCACCATGCTGTTCATGTTATTGAAAGTTCTGTTATTGTGCCTTTCTTTTAAGACAAATTGTTGTCTAAACTAGAACCTCAATACTCAAACTTGATTGCAGTGTTGGCAGTTCAAGACAAATAAATGGGTTTTAGGTTGTAGTTTGGGTACTTGATGTCTAAAAGATCTGGTGTGTGTGTGTGTGTGTGTGTGTGTGTGTGTGTGTGTGTGTGTCTGCTATGCTCTGATTGTGATGTAGATAGAGAGTTACTTTAGGACTATCAAGCCTCTTCAGTCATCTCTGGAGTCCACTTCCCTCTACCTTTCAAAATATATACCTATATATCTTTATTTTGTATCAAACCTTGCTTTTATAATTGCACTAGTGGATACATCAACAGTATACATTATCTGTGGCAAGGAACTCAGCATTTGGGACACAAGCACTATTATATCCACTGCTTAATTTGCAAAGCACTGATATATGTAGCATTTTGTTAACCAAAGAAATTCTTCTATTAATTTTTCCAAATGAACTCAATGTTTGGAGGTCTTGCTAGCACCACTTGTGTTTGCCAAGTAGGAGGGTAGGACATAGGTATTCTCATCAAAGTAATAGGTTGTTAGATAGACTCTGTAGGTGGCAGTTAATGCAAGCCATTAGTTAAACTGCAGTCCCAAAGGCTTGTGGGAATCACAATTGGAAGCAGACTGAGTTCCCATGAACCTACCACTTCAGAACGTATCTCATTTGCAGTGAGAGAAAACACTGCAATAAGAGATCATCATCGTATGGCTATGAATGAGCCGATTCTCTTGGAGGAAACACTGGTGTAAAGATATTCAGCGTTCACAGAAGCACATTTGGATATGCTGGAAGTTTTCCACAACCTTCAGACATGCCAATCAAAGACAACACAATGCAAGTATCTCTGAGTGACACTTCCAGCAGCATTCATAAGTAACCCGCCTCATTCAAAGTCAGTGCAATGACAGGACTTACAAGCCCATGCTGAAAAGTTATTGAAATGTGACTGACATCTCAAAGAAATGGTGTCAAAGGGATTGCATGACCTGGTGCTAAAACACAGCAGGGTTAATCAAAGTTATGGCAGTTGCATACCAGAGAAGCCTTCCTTCATTTATTGATTTATTTATTGTATTTAATTCGCACCATCCAGTGGGATTGCTATCACCCTGATACACTCCCTCGGGCATTACATTCCTGGGTTTTATTGTTCGCTGTAAACTTTTGCTTTCATTAATGTGTAGATGGGAGGAAGTAGAGTCTGTTCCTAGCGAGACTTCTGAAGATAAACGATGGTGTTACATCTGCTTCTATTGCTTAAAGTCCCCTAGGAGATCTTGAGCTTCTACTGTGATGTTACAATACAAGGCGCCTCCTGGGAAAGGAGGGCAGAAGAGTGAAACTTGTCCAAAGAATTTTCAATAGTCCCTGAGTTTACTGTTTTACTGTGAGTCTAGTTATCTTTGGAAAAACAAAGAGAAGAGACAGGGAAGGTAAGTTTGACCCTGCAATGTATTTAACAATAGAGAAGTGTCTTCTTCTTTTTGCTCTCTCTTGAATTTCATCTGAGGACAGAAGTCAGTACTCTGAAAACATTTTCTTATAATATTGTTGCTAATAATAATCATCAGCAACTCTGTTTTATTGCATCTTTATCCTGAATGTTTCAGTGAGTCCTACTCTGTCGTTATGAAGAGCACAGGGTGCATCATCTGACTTAGGGTACCTAATAACCTTGTCTAATGACAATAACAAGAAAGGACAGGGTAAAAGAAAATCTCTATATGATGAAGAGAATTATAGAATCTGGCAAATTCTATAATTATATTCATGGTAATTATGCCTATGGTTTTAAAAGTGCAATAAACTATGAGCTATGTTTACACATGTTAGAAGGTAACACTTCATAATAGAAATTATGTGCATAAGAAAATATATGTGTATGTTTCAAACCAATATTCAGGTTTTACTTAAACTCTACATTTGGGTCCAATGTGTCTTCATTTTTTTGCCTAACTTATCAGACAGTAGGAATGAGTCATCAGCTTAAATAGCATAATCTTGAGTCTCAACATGATTACCTCTTAAGTGTACTGATGTTCCCTCCTCCTCAGAATAAAATATATGGATTTGTTTATGTAAATGCATTTTTCTTCTGTATAGCTAAAAAAAAGAAATGTTTTCTTATCCTGCTAGACAGTTCTATGACAATATAAGTAAGTGCTTGATCTGATGATATCAAATAAATTATGTGTTCTGGATTCAATCCACAATTCATATTAAAATCTTTCACCAGAACACAAGAAAAATAAGAAAAAATGACCATATTCCTTAGTTTAATTATCTTAAAATTTTTAGAAAGAAATGAGAGACGTGGGAAAGATCACCTTGTAAAGAAAGTATATCAAGCATGATAGCAATGGACTTTTCTTTTATGGAGAATAATGGTTTAATGTTTAATTAATCTTATCCATTTCTGCATTTATGGGAAGAGAAGAGTCTGCTTTATAATGTAGAAAATTAAATATTAAAACCTTGGTGCCTAGCAGACTTACATTTTCTTATTATAAATGAGCATTTTCACTTTCACACACGAAGAAAGAAACAGTAGACAGATGTAGTCACTCCACTCTTCAGTAAAGGGTATTTCAATATATCTCTGATACTATCTTACTGCTAAAATAGTACATAGAAGAGTTAAATAAATATTTAAAACAAAAACAAAAAAATAAAAGACCATAAGTTGATTACGTTATAACATGTGAACACTTAATTCTAAATAGAGTAAGGTACATTTTTTTCATTTTTCATTCATATACAAAGATCTAAAGTTAGTAGCTCAAATATTCCAAAGTTATATTGTTTAAGGGCTGTTAAAACAATTTTCATATTCTGTGATGCTTTTATAGTGAAATAACCAGGTAATATATTAATTAAAATAATGAACTGGTACTAGGATAAAATACAGGAATAATAAGAACAACAAAAAGAAAAATCACACCTAAAGAAAGGCAATGGAATCTTGCACCAGAATACAAACTATTATTGACATGTAATTTAAGACAGTATATTTCCTAATTTAAAATGGAATTTTATATTGTAAATTCCATTTTAAAATGTAGTTAGCTCTTTGATCTTTATGTGTTATTATTTATTACAAAGTAAGGATTATAGTAGAAAAGAGAGAGATGGCTCTAGTATAAGAATACCCTTGAAAAACTTGTGAAATACAGTTATTCTACTCATTCTGGGAGATAATTTTCCTATTTGTAACTGGTATATCACTCCAGAAGAAATAAAATTGTTTTAAAGTAAAACAAAGGCACATTTCACAGATATCTTTCCTACCTTTAAAGGGTTTACACATGTGATTTAGCATATCAGACTCTTCTGGTTTTATCTATATTTCTGAACTTTAAACATCTTGATTTCTAAACTTACAATTTGTAGTTAAGATAAAAGCAGGTAAGAAAATTTTTCTTCACTGTAACATGTCAACAACATGTTATTTCGCAATCTCACTTATAAGGGAGCATTAATACACATTACGAGATAGTGTAGCAAAAAAGTATTGGGAAAGTTTTAAGGAAGTTGGGAAAATAAATACCATTGAAAGATATTAAGTAGATGACTTCATGTTACTTTGACACAATTTTCTATTTTTACCTGTTGCATGGTTTAAATGTGAAGCATCTCCCAAAGGCTGCTGCATTTAATCAGCAATATTCAGAGCTGGATTCTAGAGAGGCAACAGGGTCATATGGATATTAATCTGATCATCTGACCAGTGGACAAATTTATCACTGAGCTGAGTGGGTTGTTGAGAAGTAGAGCCTAGTGGGGGAGGCAGGCTGCTACAAGCATGTTTTTGGAGGCTGCACCTCACCTCAAGGCTCATCCCCTCCCTCTCTGCTCCTGGCTGCCAGGCTATAATGGGCTTCTGTCCTGGTAGCATCTTCTGTGGTGTTTCTACATTGCAATCAGCTGACCACAGACTAAAACCTCTGAAACCATAAGCCAAAATAGAATGCTTTTCTTTTAAATTGTGTATGTCAGGCATTGTGTCCCTGCAATGGAAACCTGACTACCCCACCTTCGTTCAGTGGGATTTTGCCCCTGTGCTCCACTCTGTAGGAAACCTGACTGCCTCATCTAAACTCCAAGAGTCACGCGCCTCCCAGGAACTTAGCAGGAAGCAGATGTGCTCTTTTTATAAGAATTATAAGCTCAAATGTCTATTCTAGCTCAGTTAGCTATCAAACTCCTTTATGAACCAAGAAATCTGATAGAACTTCTAGGAAAGTGTTTGAAATCAGAAAATTGGAAATTTAAAGTTGAACTTCTTTATTTGGCAAGGAAATACGGTGATTATTTCAACTTCCAGTGTAGTGCAAACATCTTCCTTTTCTCACCAAGTTTTAATCAATTATTTAAATTAAGATGTGGAAAGCATGTGCATCTAATAGAAAGTATCCTATAGGTCATAACACTGGTAGATATTGGAAAAGTTTGAATTAAGTTTAACACACTATAATAGTGAGTCAAAGTCCACAACAAAAGATAATGATAGTTCTTGCTAAATATAGAATTTACCATGAATTAACGTATGAATTCACAAGGGGTTGACAAAGAATATATAAAAATATTAAAGTAACTATCATATTATTAGGGCAATAAAATTCAGTATGAAGAGTTATTTCAGACAGAAGGTATACTCTCTTCCTCTTGCTAGTTAAAACTCTGTACATCCCTTGCATATCCCTGTCAGCTATATTGAGAAAGTCTGTATTCACTATAGTCTTTTGAATTCTTGCAATACTAATTTTTGTGTACTAGCATTTCAATTGCAACATATTTCACTGAGCTATATTAAAAGAAAAAAATTCAGATTTGGTATCCAAATCATACACACACACACACAAAAAAAAAAAAAAAAAACAGAAAAGATTTGAAAACTACATATGAACCTTTCAGTGCCCATATAAATCTGAATAAGAGATTCTGAAATAAAAAATACAGGATTTCATAAAACAAGGTATTAAATAAATTTGAAATATAACATGGAAATACTACTTAAGAATTTAGTGATTCCTATTTTGGAGAAATGTTTCCAGCCCACTTTTGTTTCCCTGGATAAGATAGGCACAAAAAGCATGTCTACGATCCCAGCATGTCTACGATCCCAGCATGTCTACGATCCCAGCATGTCTACGATCCCAGCATGTCTACGATCCCAGCATGTCTACGATCCCAGCATGTCTACGATCCCAGCATGTCTACGATCTATGGCAGAAGGAGCACAATGTCAAGACCAGCCTGGACAATGTAGGGACTAAGATCTTGTTTCAACATAGAAAAAAAAAGAGAAGGCCTGTGGCGTGGTGTGAAGGCACAATATGTAACTAAAATATCAGTCAATAAATATAAAAATCATGAAGTACAACAAACAAAAATAACAGAGAATTAGATTTTAGTACATTCCTAACTGAAACACCTAGTAAAATAGGTTTCTTTTTAAAAAGTTATGGGCATTTGTATAAAGATTCAATGATGTTGCAATGAATTTTCAAAGTAGATTTTTAAACTACTGGAAAAGCTGACATATGCAACTATGGGATTTCTTTGAATCTACAGTTCTGTGATTTCAAATCTAAATTTTATCCTATAAGATTAGAACAAAAGACTAGCCCTCTTTATTAGTTTAGTGCTCTATACAATCCTGGTCTGTTCAAAGAGAGATAAAAGATTTGCCTAAGAGGGGAACTGGAAGAAGCCCAGGTTCACTGGCAGGCAGGTTGCTTTATCCAAATGACTGTATTGCCACTGTTGCTCACATAGAAATCTAAGGTTATGAAATGATGTTGGTGAGAATGGATCTCAGTAGTAAAGATTTGCCTTCTGATGCGATGAATTAACCAGCACCAATGCTCAAAAGAGTGAGACTACTTCGTGTGTTAATTTAGTTTGTGGGTGTGGGAAAGTTTCACTTACCTCTCAATTGTCAGCAGTGAGAGAGGTGAGGGAAAGCTTTCTACATAAGGATATTTAAGAATGCTCACAGGTAGAAGGCTTTCTAAAAATACCTGGGAATAGGCATAATCAGAAAAGTTTCAGGCAAGATGAAACCCAAGTCTTATTAAAGCAGGACTTCAGGAATCAAATGAACAAGTTTGACTCGATAGAATTTTGAAAATTTTAAAATCCTTGATATCCCATAATTCTGTTTTATGATGAATAATTTAAATTCTTATAAATTTATTATTCATAGAATCTCTAAGATGGTCTCCAAATGTCTTGTATTTAACAGTGAAATCCAATTTTTTGAATTTTGAAACAAAAAACCCTAATAGCTATCTCCTATCCTTTTTATATTTCCAACATGGCAAAGGTCAAGAGTCAGAGGCATTTAAAATTCAACACGTTCCCCTTGGTTCTTAAATATAAGTCATTTCATTTAGATAAAAACACAAACTTACAATAAGTGATATAAATCATGCTTTACCACAGAATCGGCTCT
Source organism: Ctenomys sociabilis (assembly GCA_004027165.1). Lineage (NCBI taxonomy): Eukaryota > Metazoa > Chordata > Mammalia > Rodentia > Ctenomyidae > Ctenomys > Ctenomys sociabilis. Next base: position 40,244 of record PVKA01009074.1, read on the forward strand.
CCTAATAATCCGGAAAGGGCTATTCTTTCTGGCACTCTCATTCACCATGTTTTATGCACATGGTCACTCCAAGGTGACCTCTAATCACAAGCCTTCAGAGTGGCCTGAGAGAGTCGGTCAATGAAATCATATTTTTACAAATAATGCATTTTCCTTGAAACATAGGAACTCTTCTTCATTTAAACTTTTTTTTCTTTTAATTCAAAACACATTAATACCAAACAAAAGGCTGCACTGTGGGGTATTTTGCCCCCATGGTACATTTGGAAATACTATCAAACTGCAGCAACATACACAGAGCAGACCTATAAGTACACTCAGGGACTCTGAAAAAATGGCAAGGCAGTGTCTGACACGAGTTAAAAGTCCACGAACTCTCCATTCAACTGCATGTTTAGGACTGCTTCAAACAACTGATTATTGAAAGAGAAAACAATTATAACTTGGGTGAAATTTTTGCCATAGCAACTGGAAAGAAGTTGTAGTTTAGAAGTAGCAATAAGATGGGAAGAATAAAAAGTTTCCTTTCCTCTCTATAGTGTGCATAGATGCCTGAAAAATTATTTCTGGGTGGGGAGAATGATCACTAACTCTTTTTGTTAATAACAATACTGTACTTCACTGACTTGACATCACCTTCAGTTCTGTAATTTATTAGGATTTCATGTGCCATTAAAATTATTGTCAGGTTTGAGATGATATGGATTGCAAGATGTGTCAAGCTTTAAGAACTCTCACACTGTTGTTAGTTTTTGAAATATATTATTAACCACATTTTTATTCATTTTATTTGTTGTTTAATAATCGGGCTAAAAGGGCACATGAGGAATGTGTCACAGTGGGCCCAAAAGTTACACTGGCTTTCAGGCCTTAGGAAAAAAGCTAAAGTGGAGTTGTGCACCACCAGTTTACATAATTATAATTTTATTTTTCCATTCAAAAATACGTTCTTTTTTAAGTCTATTTCACTTGGATTTTCATACAAACCTTTCTACTTTAGAAAATCAACAATGGCTGTTATGCAGCATATTTTTGTCTTCAAATTACTTTTTCAAATTTAAGATTTCATAAATCTTACAATTTTCTAAAATTATAAACTACCACACCTAGCAACACACTTCCCTAGACAAGATAGTTCCACTGAAAGCAAATGAGTGACTGTCACTCCTGGAGCCCAATAATTAGGACTGATCAACAAGTCTGTTCTGAGGGGAAGAAGAGCAGTGAGCTGGACAAGAAGCTTCTGGAAATGCCGGTCAGGAGTACACTGAAACAGAGGTACTTGGAGAAAAATATAAAGGGGCAGAGTCCCAGTATGTTTGTCATGTGACGAGCAGGGTTGTTGCATTTTCATCTAGATTTCTTTTAGGTGTGTGTTTAGAGTTGAGATAGCCAGTAAGTTGGTTTCAGGAATCTGTGCTCCCTGAGTGTATATTTCCTACTCTTGAAAAACAGGAGTGGATGCTCCTGATGCATCTGGTGTGCGTTCTTAGGCAGCATTTGTTTGTTTTCTCTTATCTCACATTATGAACCCTTTAAGTAAGAGCAGAAAGGTGGGAATGGTCCTTTCCCCCAGTGCCCATCCCTCTGCCTGTGTGTCTATGTTCTAGATCACAGTGCGCTGTTGATCTGGAATTGGTCCTCGGAGTTTGTGGCATCATCTAATGCTAAAGTCAAAATATTTAGAAAAAACAGACAACTTGGACTTTGAGAGCTCAGTATCTAGTATTTAATTATCTCCATAAGAAAGCAAATAGTAACTAGACTGTCTGTACAAATGCTGCTGTTAGTCTGATGTGATGGCCAGTTCCCATAATCCTAGGGAAGGTAAGCAAAAAGTCGGGCTACACAGTGAGTTCAAGACCACCCTGGAATACACAGTGAAACCCTGTCTCAAATACAAAAGCAAACAGAAAACCCCAAGCTTTAGTCTTGAGAAGCTAGTACTGTCTAATCTCTGGACAATGAATCTAAAATTTCCACTGGAATCAGACAACTCATCATTAACTTTGTATTTTACAAATGTTAGACAGCAATAATAACATAACAGAGACTATCAAAATATCTGTGGTCTCATTTTTTCCATCACCAAATAAACACCTGTTTGTGAATAAAAGCTCAATAATGTTGGCAAGAATGTATTTATTTCATAGCGTGACAGCAATGTAAGAAGCTAAGCTTCTCCTCATATAATCATTTTATTCAGTAAATATTTAGCATTGCCTGTGAAGCATCAGGCATTGATGCACACAAGACGCATCATAATCAAGTATGAATTTAAAAGTATCTTGTTGATAATCTATTTAAATCAAATCTCTTCTTTGAAATCTCACAGAAACCATCCCAGTATCTATTGCCATTTCCTTAGTCTGCTTTGTCAAGTGTGATTTTATAGGTCAAAACTTTGGAGAGATTTTCATGCCTGAATCAGGAGGATGAAAATATAGCCAAATTATCTTTGGTGATAAAGAAGGTTACTGAAATAGAGATGACTCAACTTTTGCACTGTGAATCTATGTTGTACTGGAAATTGGCTTTCAGCACTGTGACATGTAATCTTATAATACATTTTAAAACATTTAACCTATCTACTTTTTTTTTTTTTAGCTCTCTGAGCAATTGTGAAAGGTAGTGCTATTGTCACAAAGTCTGCTAAAGCTACTTATGTGCTATTTATATACAGTCATGAAAGGAAATTCTTTCTTTACTGGTGGCTTCTTCCAGCTACTAAAAACATCGCTTGGCCTAAAAATGTCATCAACCACAGGGATTATTTGAGTTGCTTTGTCCATAATTGATTACTTGGCTTTTACTAAAGAGCATAACTCAAAAACATGTCCAAAAGGGAGAGAAAATATGTTCAGTGTCATGTCAAAATTTTCAAAAATTTTGTGAAGCTGAAAGGAATGCCCATAAACAATATGATTCTAGTCTTATTTTCAGGACTCATGCATAAATTATGTAAAAGAGAAAACAATGTCAATCATGGAGAGGGTGAGAGAGAGAGAGAGAGAGAGAGAGAGAAGAGAGAGACAGAGAGAGAGTCATTTATTACCTAAACTGATATTTATAAGAATTTTAAGTAGACTGGGAAGAAATCCACTTTAGCTAAATGAAAAATACATGAACTTCTTTTCCATTGGAAGCAGCTTTAAACCCTAGCTATATAGTGTATTTGTGAGATTCATAGGCAAATATCCAATCTCACTGATCTTCAATGAGATCACCTCAGTGAAATTCTTTGATCAATAGAGGCCAAAATAATATATGCTTGTTTCATGTACGTTGGATGACCAAATGAGCTGACATCCTTCGACTGTATGTACTCTGGTCCAAAGCAGTCACTTGATACATAGTTTGTATTATTTATGTGAGTTAGGTAAGCTGCATGAAATTTTTAAAATATGATTTTTTGTTCACGCTTATGATAGCCTGCGTCACTTTTTATCAAAACTTCACTGAACTTAACTCTAACATGTTACTATAGTATTGGAAATGATTCATACACTACACAGTAACTGAAAATTTTGATTAAGCCACTCAAACTTCCTTCGGAAAGTAAAGAGTTATGATTTAAAATAAGATAATAGGAAACAATGTCAGCTTCGTGTATACCTGCATCACCAAGGAAGTGGGTCTTCCATAATAAACCCAAAAATCCCTAGGATGACATCCATAGCTGATAGGAAAACAACTTCCTGCAATTCTCAAGGGCACAGCTCCACTCAGTGCAATCACATGTGCATCTTTCTCTCCCCTGACATCTGCCACGTCTTATTTTGCATAAGCTATGGTGGATTCTGTCAGATCACCCAAGTAGTGGCATAGTCATCTGACCCATGAATGGAAGACTTTCCTCTGACATCCGGCATCACATTACATGTGAATCAAATTTGCTTCATTAAAATAATTTAGTTTTTATTCTAACTGCTCGACACTGCCACTGGAATCCTTGAGCAGCCTTATTGACTCTTCATTGCTATTAACACATCTTAATCGCTCCAAGATTGAACACAGTTGGATACTGCAATCAGAGCAAATTCCCCATTTGATTCCAGCACAGAAGTTACCAGTGAAACTAACAGAGTGATAATGCAACACACTCTGACTTCATCTCCTTCCTCCCAATTCTCTGTGAATAAAACAAAATCATGCAGGGACTTACTTGGAAGCCACCTTTCCTTGAGTTAGCAGTGGCTACTAATATGTACCATCAAGCAAAATTTAAATATATCCCAAATATATTACTATTACTGTATAATTAGAAGCCACAACAATTAGCTGTTTTGCTTTTCTAAGTGTGTATGACTTGTACATCTGGCCACCCAATCCAGTTGAGAGGCAATCAAAGTAATAAGTTCAGGTTGCGCCATAGCTTGACATCTGCTCTGCAGTACCCGATCAGACTCTGCATGTGGGCCCTTGGAATAAAGTAATTATGCTTCCATTAACTTCAGAGCAGTTCCCATCAGCTTATATTTGGCCACAAATGATGGGCTGTTCAAAATTAAGCAAGTTGAATTATATCTAAGCAGTCTTTTTGGTGACTGGAATTATTTTTATGACAAGACTGAATATTTTTCTTTATCAAAAATACATTCTTGATGAGGGAATTCCACCAGTTGTTTCTTCCATTACTGAAAATGTTATTTTCTTGTTACTGCCCCATTATCTTATATTTTAAAACAACAATATTGTTGGGGCTTAACGAAGGTTAAATCATAAAAGGGCATGCTTTCCAGCATCAGTGGCTACTGATTTATAACAAAAGCACTTTTAGTCAATTATTGCCTCAAGACTAAGTGTACCTCCTGTGGCCCAGAATTCAGTCATATGAAGTGTCTGGCTTTCATTTCCAGAACTGACCATTAATTATGACGATCACAGTTAGTAATCCATGCATATCTTAGCTTTCTCTGGAAAATGTGAAACATGAGATCGATTAGTGGAAAGCAAGAGTCAATCTAGTGTGGAATTGTGAGAAAAAATACCTAGTGAGAAGTTAAAAAAAAAAAAAAAACACCTTTTAATATAACCAATTCAAATTGGCTCATTTAGAAGCCAAAAAATGAGGATAATAATTATGAAAACACATATTGCCTGTATTTAGCTGCCTCAAATCTAAAAAAAAAAAAACAAAAAACAGACTTCCCTCTCAGAGATATGGAGCATATCAGGTGTTATCAAACCCGAGGGCATTTTATAGTTACCTTCAGTGCTTTAAATAATAATTATCAATTTCTACCCCAAAAGAGTTTAATTTAATTGATTTTTGAGTCTATAACTAAGAAACATGTCTTCTTCTTCTTGTTGTTCTTCTTCTTGTTCTTCTTCTTGTTCTTCTTCTTGTTCTTCTTCTTGTTCTTCTTCTTCTTCTTCTTCTTCTTCTTCTTCTTCTTCTTCTTCTTCTTCTTCTTCTTCTTCTTCTTCTTCTTCTTCTCTTCTTCTTAGTACAGGGCCTACAGGGTCTCACTACACAGATTGGACTGGTAGTGATCCTCCTGTTTTCAGCCTCCCAAGCACTGGGATTACAGGGGGGCACCATCATGCCCAGTCTAAAATTTGTATTTCTTAAAAGTCCTCTATTAATTCCAATGTTCTTTCTCTGTTGATTGCTTTATTCCAAAATCTTACAGTAAGAGGAGAGAGATTATTTTTTTCACAGAATATGGTTTGAACATTATGGACCACGTGCCACATATTTCTTTCATTACCATAGCCACTTCAAAGTTTAAGTATCAAGTAAACTGCACAACGGCTTCTGTAGGTGCCAGGATAGGCAATATTTTGTGAATCCACTTTATAATATGAGCCCTTTATATCTTTCATTTTCCTATTTGCTTTTAATATTTATTTGATCATTGCCTCGTGCATTATAGAAAGCCATCTTTACAGAACAGCATGTTACATAAAAGATAAAGAAAAACAATAGAAAAAGTTAAATACTGTGAATTCCAAATTTATAAATAAAACACAGTAGAATGGATTCATTTCCTTTAAAATGCACAGAAGTACAAAGAGAGAAAAGCATGTATGCAATAGAAAGGGTTAGCTAATGTTATAAGTGGAAAAAGAAGACAATAGTAGAACAATAGATCAAAAGCTTAGCCACGGATATATTTCATAGGCAAGATAGGGAGACAAGGGTCTGCCCACGCAATGCACAGAGGTAACAGGATCCAGGGCTCAATGCAGAATTTGGCCTTGGTTATCATCCTACCTTCTATGGCATCACCTGATGGAGTATGTTCTGCATCAAACATTATTTACAGCATCCATTAATGGACCATTTTGTCAAGTCAGTGACAAAAGTCTCCAAGGAGATTTGCCTATAATCTATATAAATATATAATTTGAGATTTTACATAAAAATTTCCAGATAAAACCAAAGACATGTAAGGTTATAAAAAAAAATGTGGCAGGGCTGGTGAGACAGCTCAGTGGACTAAGCACATGTTTTGGCATGCTCAGGGACCAGGATTTGATCCCTAGTCCAGCATGTTGTGCCGACCGTGCCCTGAAGGCACACTGAGCTGGCAAGCGCACGCCTGTAATCCTAGCACTGGGGAGGCTGAAAATAGGAGGATCACTATGAGTCTGAGCTGTGTAGTGAGACCTTGTACCAAACACATAAAGAAAAAAAAAAAAAAAGAAAACAATTGTAGTAGTACAATACTGATAATGATGTGCTATGTTACCATCAATTTCCTACATGTAAAAGCATGTGAAGATAGATACATGTAAAATTCTGCATACATTTATTTGGATCCAGATTGAGGACAGTTAATCACTTGGGATATCATTGATTAGCATTATAAGTTTTTAAAAAGTTAATCTTTGTGTGTTATAATAAATACATCAATTTTAATAAATTTTATCTGGCTCCCGTTCATTCCCTCAGAGAAGATCTTACATTGATTCAATATCAAAGCAAAATTGCTCCACGTCAAAGACCTGTGGCAAAGGGCTCAAATGTAGTCTCACTCAACAACCTGCAAGTTGGTAAGTAGGATTTAGAATTCAGTTTTTGGCTTTTCAAGTTGAAACAGTGTCACTGATCCTGTTCCTAGGTAATGCATGAATTTTAAATGAAAACTTTGTTCATTTCTCTCTTCCAGGGATTAAAAGAAATTGGTACATATTATGTGCTTAAGAATAGGCCAAACACTGAACAAAGATAAAATCCGTGAGTGTACAGTGGTATTAAATAAAGGTAAAATTAAAATGGAAGAATAATGAATGAATCCAAATAGATACTAAGGAGTTTAGAATTGATTGGTTTCTGAAAAAGAAATTCTCACAAAACACTAACATAAACTGATAAATTCTATGTGACCAAAAGTAATAATCAAATGGATATAAAAGCGTAGCTTTCTTTTCTTACACTAAATACACTGAACTATACACTAAATACATTGGAATCAGTCTATTTCATCAAATATATTGTTGGTACCTTGGACAGCAACACTACTGGCCTATAATCATTTTAATACCTTGCTTTCACATCTTTTCCCATTTAAGCTTTTCCACTAATTCCTCCTACTCTGCTTCCCAACAACCCCATGAAGTTCAGAGATGACTTAATGTAAAAGAATTCCAAACTTACAATTAAAACCTGTTGGGGTTTGTTGTGCTCCAGGTTTGTGTTTTGTGTGGTTTATGTAAGTTAGATATTGAAAAAACAGCTCTGATTACGCTGATTTCAAGTGATGAGTACAACTAATATGCAACTCATACAAGGCTTCTCAGCTCTTGTTCATTTGCTTTTATTCTTCAACTGCATAGTAACTTTTAGTCATTCTAGACAATTTCCTCTAAATTATCTAGAAATAAAATAGATGTGTAACACTTACACTGCAAAATTCTGAAAGATGTTTCTGGGAGTATACACCTTCACCATTGGGCTTCCAGAGGAGCATTATGAATGTCTAAAAGGTGAGCATAAATAATACAGCCCTCTGCCGACTCCAGGTCAGGGCCACAGCAGTGAGGTTCGGGGTAAGTGAGGGAAGATATGAGACAACCACTGTGCAAACACAGCCTCCTGAGGGAGGGATCCTTCTGGAATCTTTGCTGTATATCATTCATTCCAACCTTATGGGCTGTTACATACATTGGGTATAGGCTGGGAAAGGGAATGCTTAACTTATAGCTAACATGGTGAGTCATGAGTACTATTCACTCGTACACTTTAGAAAAACAATTACTACCAGGGGATACACTTACCATTGTTCCTTTGAGGACTCAAGTCATCTATCTCCCTAAAGAACATTAGAGCTCTCACAGAGAAAGTCCCTTTCATCTAAGGATGGCAAAAGTGTGCATTTGGGAGGTGTTCTGACATAAAAATGTGCAGAGAAAAGAACTCTTGGAATAACAATTCCCATTTCCAGCGTTGCTACATAATTTCCAAAAGAGATTTTTTAATTTACTGTCATGATTGTGGGCTTACTTTCCAATGAACAATTTAAGGACCAAACTGTTTTAAAAATGAAAATGGAGGAAGATGTTATAACTTCGTGAAATTTGTGAGCAACTATTTCTAAAGAACAGCATTGTTTTCCATCCGTTTTAAAATCTAATTAATGGTATTTCAGTAGCAAGAAAGGTTCTTTGTATGTATCTTATTATTGTTTTTAACTAACCCTCTTATGCTGAAAGTTGCATTATTTTGATTTATTAATTGTAATGTGGTGTATAATGTGTGTATTGCAATGGGAAAAACATGACACATTGACTTTTTCTTGTGGAACAAAACAATGATCCACACACTGATTTTTCATAGAACTGTTGTGAGTCAAAATGTTGAAGTTATTGCAAGCAGCTAAATTAGAATTAAAACACAGTCAGAGTTGGATCAGCCCCTCAGAAAGTCAGCACAGGAGATGAGACACAAAGATAGTGCCTGGAGTGGAATCTTACCACCCTGGTCCACAGGCCTCCTTAGACATAAACAACAACTTGAGATGACAGTGTCACTGGCCCAGTGGTCCCAGAAGGCACCACACATGAAGGTGATCAGAACCCTAGGACTCCTACTCTCTTTCCCACCTAGAAAGCATTTGTTCTTTGCATATATCCTCGCTATATGAATCCATGCTGGCTAAGCAGCTATACTTGTAATGCTACATGTTAACTGTCGTTTGATCCACGTCAGTATTTTACTGCCAAACTATCCCTGACAAAGATGTGGTATTTTCTCACATTGGAGTGTTTTTCAGTTGTAAAAACAGGATAATTTGGAGTCTTTTGTCAATAAATGGATACAACTAGAGACCATGCTCTTAAGTGAAATAAATCAGGCCCGCACTTGCAAACATCTTATTGTCTCCTTAGTGTGGGATCGTGAAAAAGAAATTGGAACCTGAAGGCTACAATAGACACTGGGAAAAGGAAGTGAACTTTTACTCAAGGAAAGAGTTACTGAGTTGAGAAGGACAGGAGAGGAGTGGGGGAAAGAGAGTTATCTACATAGGCAAGCAGGATGGTTTGGACAAATGTGCACTTCTACTAGTCTATAAAAAGGAGCAGATTATTTTGTTTCTTCTTTTCAGTTATTTCTCTTTTTTCTCTTAATTTCTTATATACTTCTTTATTTTTTCATTATTCTTCCAATTTTTGCATGCATATATCTGTTAATATGAATAACTGGGTGGGAGAAAGCACTATGAATTACAACAAATATTGTGAAGTTCATATGACTTTGCTCAGTGAAATTCTGTATAACATAATATTTGTGTTTTAACACTATTTTGTACACTCTTTAAAAAATAAATTTAAAAAATGTTCCTTGGTGGCTAGCCATTCAGGACCTCCTCATAGAAATCCAAGTACTATTCTTTTCCTCTTTATTGCCAATAAAATTCCAACTTCCTGCTTTGCATTGAGAGTATGTACTCTGTACTTCCTACATCTAACAGGTTGGAAGTTATGTTTTTCAACAACACAAGGACATCAGGAACACTATTATTTTGATTTCTCACATGAAAGTAATCTGTTACTTAGAAAAATTCAAAGAACAAGAATGTCAAGAGATTAAAGCACCTGCACTCAGGTGCAGGGGCGGGGCTTCAATCCCGTGGCCTGCCATGCTGGCTCCGCCCCCAGGATGCACTGAGAAGGCAATTGAGACTGGGTATGGTGACACCAGCCTGTAATCCCAACTCTTGGGAGGCTGTGAACAGGCAAATCACTAGGAATGTCATCTAGTAGTGAGACCCTGAATACCCTATAGATCCTTCCCTAAAATAAAGAAGAAAACAGAATTTCAAGAGGAAAAAAAAATGTATGTCCCATTGTTTGGGGTATTCCAAAGATAGACCAGTATACATATATGGGTTAAATCTGAACCCCCTTAGTCAATTTGTGAAAGATTTACATATTCTATAAAATATTTCTAAGAAATCTCTATAGGTCTGGGAATAAGTACATGTATTAAATGTGGAAAATATTAGACATTTGCTATATAACAAACTGACACTGAAAAAATAAAAGTGTCAAAGGCCTAAATCCTTGTATGACTAATTTTTATCATTCACCACTAAAGAATGCTAATAGAATATCCAGACATTATTTTTTACATAAAATCTAGTGGTCCTTATGTCTCATTCTGCTTTCTTTTTCAAAGTCATTGAAAAATATGCAATGTATTGATTATTGAATCTGTCCTGCTAATTTGATTTGAAACTGTCTCACTGCTATTTGTTCTTCAATAAAATAAAAAAGTCATTGATAGAAGATGAATATGGGATACATTACCAAAAATACCTAAAGGACATTCAAATGTTCTGCAGTTCTCTACGTTCATTATACAAGAAGAAAACTTTGAACTTATAATTGCTGTCTCAGCAATTACATTCTTTTTGGATTAAAAACGTTCATATTAGTCAGTGATATAGATACCACCTGCCTGTAGACCCACTTAATTCCTACAATAATTTCTTTTAGACAGTAAATTACAAAAATGCTTCTGTTTTATAAGTACACGCACGGATTGAATTAGGACCTGGACATATTCCCAGACTTCCCGGCACTTTATCACCTTTTGATGTTTGACATAAAAATACGAGGGAAATGAAAGTTGCCTTGAATTAAATAGTTTCTCCTTAACTTTTTAAAGGGAAAATATTTCACATATCATAATACAATGCAAAATAGTGGGCCAAGTTGCTGTCTCAGCATGTATCATGTAATATCTTCAGAGCCCTCTTTGAATAACTGTCTAAATATTAGTATCAAGCACCAAACATTTAGAATTCTCCAAGAATTCATGACCTGGGCTGAATGAAATGTTTTTAAATGAAAAATCTTCCTGTTCATAGGCTTAGATTTCTTCCAAGTATTCTGAATTAATTATTTTACCTTGTCAACATTTTTCTTCTTCCTTTCTCATGCATGATATAGAGGCTGAATCTTCAGCACCCCATTTAGAACCACCAAAGCACCAAGGAGTCTTAAGTAAGATAAAGTATGATTTCTCAATAACAAGAAGAGCTCATTCATGCCTAAGGAGAAAACATATTTTATCCTATTAAATTATTATTATTCACACTATGGTTTTTCCTATACATTCTGTAGTATAAAACAGCACAGTCTATAGAAAACACCTTTTGAAGTATTAATCAAGCACAGAGATGCACACGCTATAACGTTTGAAATTCAGGAATAAGTAACAGAATCTTTCATGGAAAAAGACTAAGAGAAGTATTAATGCATCCAGTCCATTTCAAAGACAAATTAGTCCAGAATGGTTACTGTATATTTTTACAGCATATAAAATACACTTGTGTAATGAATAAAAAGTCTTAAAGTTTTTAGAAAGTCACCCCAATGACATTCTTCAAACTTCAGAAGGAATGATATATCTATCAATAAAATGACACCAGAATCATATTTTACAGTGATTTTACATTAACACTTGCTTTTAAAGATGACATTATAGGGTCTTAATATCTATAATCAGAAAGTCTTTTACTCTTAACTTGCAAGGCAATAAGTTTAAGAATTAATTTTGTCTGCTATAAAGCTGGCTTGCCTTTAATCTTCAGATTTAATAGGTCCCTTTCTGCTGGATGATTTAGGCAGGTAATTGAGGAAATAGTCCACGTTCCATCTCAGTCAACAGAAAACGACATTGAAATGTCTCAAATGTTTCCAGGAATTTCAAGCTAAATAGTCTTTGTTACATTTGGTATTGAGTAGGAGCAGAAATCCTTGTATGTATCAAAGCTCTTGCCAAGATTCTAGGTAATGAAGCTATGCTCTCAGGCTGATTTAATTTACAAATTAAGATGGTTTAAAATTAAATGTACATAAAGTGCCTATGATGCTCATATGAGGGTATATGATGATTCATACACTGGCTACTAGCACCTGTGTCATAGTTTTCCCCCCAACAGGAATATATCTGTGTAGTTTTACAGCCAAATACACTGAAAATAACAAAACCCAACAAACCAAAATAATTGTCCTTGGTTTGTTGTGATGGACATCTGGATTCAGGCTTTATGCCATTATTTATGTCAATGGAGAGCTTTAAAAAAAAATCATCTGTTCAGTAAATTTTGTAAAGTACGCAAAAATATGCATGAAACATCAGAAACAAGAAAATGACCTGACCCAAAATAGACCCTTCCAGGAATCTCTGAGACTGTCCACATTTAGAAGTGGCAGTGGTTACATTAAGGACTGATGAAGGGGCTTCAGTTCTGAGAGGCTTTCAGTGCCTGTGGAGAACTGGCAACTTCTTTTTTTTTTTTTTTTTTTTTTTTTATTAAAAGTACTCTGCCAGACATGCCTGCTTTAGTCAAAACAAAATTCTACTTAAAAGCATGGTTTTTAAAATACTTCTGTAAAGTAAATAGTGAAGTCCAGCCTCTTCCCCTTTTGGGAAGTGAGATTCCATGTTGTTAAGGAACACCTAGACTTGGGGGTCTCTTTAAAGTTTAGTTATTCATTCATGGGTCAGAAATTTGTTTTACAGTTTCCTAAAGGCAAGTGGGAGCATTTTACATGTACGAAGTAAATAAACAGTGTAGGAATGGCAGTGCAGTGGGCCAGTCCTGTGCTTATTCCTTTAGCCTCTAGTCTTATCTACCATGCAAGTATTACAGTTCATCTGAAAGGGCGTCATTGTTTTGAGACCTAGAGTTGTGTTTTTTATTTTTTTTTCTTAGAAGCTGAAAGCTCTTAAACTTTCTAGTGAAACTGCATTTTTTTGAGTGAGAGATGAACTTTTTTAGTGAAATAAAATGGCTTCATCTATAAAATTACCCAGATCTATTCAGGGTATTTTATTTTGTCATCAATCCAGAGTGTTGGTGGGGCAGGAGGAAAGGATGACAGGAATCTTACCTGACACGTACAAGTCAGGGAGTGTCCATCTACCGCACAATAACAAGAGGGTGTTTGCTTACAAGCAGCCTCATCCTCAGGGTCCAGTCTGCTACTCCTCAAGCAGCCCACACTGTCCCAGAGAATCTGCACTTACCTTATTTTAAAGTGAGGTTTATGTTCACACCAGTGCCAATAGGCTTGAAGAAGGTGCTATGCTAGTTCTTTCTTAATCAAACAATGATAATTGAGATAGAGTGATTTTTGGAAGAAACTCAGGAAATCTGGAAGTTTTCTAAGACTACCCCTTTTTTCACTGGCAAGATCATTCCTTTATGTTTCACGGGCACATTTGTCATGTCCAATATTGATTTTTCATCTCATTTGGTATTAGGAGACAGATTGTTTGCAGATGGATTGTTAGGAAACAGCTGGGCTCTGGGACTGAGCTCCCTGTCTCTGCCTGTGACTTCACTCCCAAAACACTACCTCCTCCTCCTCTTCCTCCTCCCACGCTCTAGCCCCTAAAATGAGTGTGCATTACATGCAGGATAAAGCTATCATATCCTTAAACAAATGTTCTTTGCAAACGTCTAATATGAAGCAGACCTAGAAAGGCTGCTGCTATAATGATTTCCTGTTTTGCTGATCCTGGGCTTTTTTCTCTGAAAGGTTTTCTAGTGGTCCCCAGTGAAAAGCTGAGATCAGCATTTAAATGCAGGTCTATCTGTTTAACACACTTTGAGTCCTCAGAAGTCACTAAGTCTCAGTAGCTTTGAGAACTTAGGAGCATTTCTAGGATGTTAAAGATAGCTTCCATGTCTTTCTCCCCCTATAAAATTACATTAATTGGAATTTGTGGAGTTTTTTTCTCCTTTGTGATTTGAAGGAATCAAACTTCCAAATAAGATTAGTTCAAGACCATTTCTTTGTAAGAAGCAGCTCTCCCCAGACAGTTAGGGGCCAATTATAGGAATTCTCATATTCTTGGGATTTTTGCAGTGGATGAACACTCGTTTCTATCCTAGGTAACAGAAGCATGCACGTGTGCAGGGAGACATAGGGAAAAAAAGGAAACGAGAGGAGTAATTATGTTGTTCCCTGTTATATGCAATAACCAGCATTTGGTTAGAACACTCGTGCGAGTTTTAATTTTAAATGACAAGATTGAGGCAAAAGAAGCCAACATTCTCTTTAAAATCATCACTTTTCTGAATCAATCAACATATTCATTTAAATTTAAAACTTAGCATTTTTTTACTTCAGTATGTTTTTCCTCCATGTCCTTTGAAGTCCTTTTCTACAGTATTTTCATATGTCAGAACGACATTTTTATTTGCCAGTCAAAGGCCTGAGATAAAGCTTATCAAGGCCCAAATGTTTTATGTTCTCAAATGTTCTGGTCTACATGCTAAATTGCACAAGAGAGAGAGAGAGGGAGAGAAAGAGGGAGAGAGCCATTGAACACTCTGAAGATAGCAAACATGACTTTACTATGATCTTTAGAAAATGCATCACAGGCCAGGAGGTAGCACATTTATGTAGTCCCATTACCCATGAGGGTAAGTCAGGAGGACCCTTTTAGCTGAGGAGTTCGAAGCCAGCCTGGGACACAAGGACAGTGTGTGTCAGGAGTGTGAAACAATGTGTTGTGTAGGTGTGTGCTTCCTATAATATAAAGCCTTTGTATGACCTTGTTATTTATAGTTAAGAGTGGAATAAAAATAAAACCAAAGCAAAAATAAAGAAAACTAGGCTTTTATTAAACATCTACTAAAAGGTAAGATAAATTATGTGACATAATTTCAGGCTTTGAAAGATCTGAAGCCAAACCTTTGCTCCTATGTCCCTGATCAAATGCGCTGTATGGCAATGATTACTTGTAGTTATGTGGGAAAAATGCAAGGCAGACACCTAGAGTTTATACCTTCATAAACCTCCTGCTTTAGGAGACAGAAGAAGGGAGAAGAGAGAGGGATGGGAAGTGAAAGGGATGAAGGATTGTGGTTTGCAGCCTGCAGGTCGTAACCCTCATGGTGCATGTGGTCTCTGTCGCAAATATGTTCTAAGAAGTATAAAAGAAGGCAAGCTTAGGGTACAACAGCTGCACGCAGTCAGCCGCAGGTGCCCATCGCTGAGGGCCTGAGCTGGGAGTCTGCTGTACGCCCTGGCCACATCCCACTGGATACGATATTTTAAATCTCTAAATATAAATCTTTATGAAATATTATGATGAAAATTTGGTATCTTATTTTAAGCAGTGTCAGGCACAGCTGATAAATACTCATTACTCTGCCTATCATTATCATTGCATTTAAGGGGAAAAAAAGACATGACAAAACAGTCTCTCATACAAAACAAACCAATGTTAAAGAGAAAATCAAACTGTAAAATGCTAATTACTATAATTTCATTTTACTTTAAATATTTATTGTATAAAGATCACAAAGGAAATATGATTTCTACTCCTTTGTAGAAAAACATTTTAAAAGATTTTACTTCAAAAAATCTAACATTATTAATGTGAAAGGTACATAGGACAGCAGTAGTAGGGAAACTGCAGCGTTTGAGGTTTTTTAAACCCTGTGTGTAGTTTGACAGCTTTGTATGGATTAGCATATTTAAATCTTATAAACCCCGCATAGAATTTTGTCTTCATTTTGCAGATAGCCTAAGAGTCAAAGTAACAACTTAGTGATAAAATTATCACCTGTACAATCTTTTAAAAATAAAAGTCCTATCAAGCATAGAGAAGCCAGTATATTTGTCTTCTACACCTTAACAAATGAAACATAATTTGAGTTTTAATCAAAGCAAAAGCCCAAAATAGTTTCCCTAAGAAGTGAAAATTTTTAGAATTCAAAGATGATTATATTTTAAAAGCATATGCCTTGCTAGTGAGAAGGACGGGATAACAATGTCTTTAACAAATGTGAACCACAAATTCAATCACTGACTTGCATATTCATTTCAATGACTGCATGTCTTTTCCAATTTAGAAGTATAAATGTTTTACGCTGTAAGATTCTAAAATATAATACATTAAAATAAGTGCTTACAGTGTGTTCTAAAATGATCCGACTTTATTTGTTTATTTATTTTTGCAGTGTGGGAGATTGAACTCAGGACCTTTCACTTGCCAGATGAACACTTACTCTACTGAGCTATCTCCCCAGCCCCTTGAGTATTTTAAAGAGAATAAAAATTATAAAAAAATTAGAACTGGCACAGAATTTCACTGAACAACATGACAAAAATTCAACAATTGTAACTTGATCAGGACTGAGAACAATGATTTGTAAATAGAAAAACCACTTAGAGCTAATTCATCCTTGTTTTTAATTTGCCAATAACACCATGGGAAAATAAAATAGCTAGTACTTGCCCTTTGTCACCACAGTGACTCACTCACCTCAGAGAGCTCCAGGAAGACTGTGTCTTTCCATGGCTCTTCCACTTGCAAACAGAAATTAACTCCCTTTAGTTCAATTTATGAGCTGCCATCTGATTAGCTTTATTTAACAAATTTTAACCATGAGAGTCGCCTGCCCATGAACATCCAATTGGTTCCCACTGTCCACTGATTAACTGAGCTTAGTGTGTGGATTGATTCAGCATAGGCTACATATGGCTATCTCTTCACATTACCTTTGCCTTCCTCTTTATCCAGTTTAGGGGAGAAAACCATCTATTTTTTTCAAGGCCTGGTGGAAACATGTCTCTCTTGAAGGTCTCTTCAGTCATTCTACCCAAAGGCTACCTTTTCACATGAGTATTTATAGCCTCACCTTTTGTTTATAAAAATCACATTTGTAAATTTTTATTTATCTCTGATTTCACCACTCTCAAACTTCTGTTAGACAAAGGAACAATTTTTTTTTTCTTTCCACTCATTCATTCTCCTACTAGATAAGACACACGAGTGTTCAACAAAGGAAAGAATATGACCTTATTTTCTAACTTTGTTGTCATTCTCTTCATGAGTTTCTGAGTGTGAGTAGAAACGTGAGTTAACAAGAATGGAAGGAAATCATTGTACGACCCCATCATGTGAAGGTTGTAAGCTCACTCAGGATCCAGCACCTCATCTCCTACAGCTGCTAATCACAGGACTACTCTTCTGAAAGCTGGCATAGCTCAAAAATTATAAGAAAATCTCATCTCTACCATCGATCAAAACTGAGGGCTGTTACAATCTGAAGTGCACCAATATTATTATGCTCAGGAACGGTATGCTTTTTAAGGCCTTGGAAAAGCCCCATGCTCATTTTCTTTTTTTTATTAATTAATTAGTTTATTTTTTATTTTATTGAAGTACAAATATGAATCAGACAGTTTTAAGACACCTTAACAAGACAAATTCGATAAATTGATACATTGCAAACTCTTTTCATACTGTTTTGGTATCGTACAAGGTGCATACATGATATTATACTTACAGACATTATTATTGCAGATGTCTCTTATCAGTACATTAAGAGTGTAGCTATTTACTTAACTTATTTTTTATACCTGAATTATATCAAAAATTCAACAATTATTTTCCTAGTGGATGACCATAGTACTAGAAGCCGACATAATATCCTGTCCAACCACCATTAGTGCAAATCTGGCCTCTCATAGGATTATGTAGAAGCACAGTGTTATTTATCCCAACTGTACTGTCTACACACACATATCATGATTTTTTCTTTCTACACCCCTTCCTTTGTCTACACCTGTCAAAGGTGGACACTCCATTGTCATTCAACTAACTTAGGTGCTTGAACTTGACAGCACAATCCAACATAGTCCAGCATTCCACAACAATAGTGAGTTCTTCAAAGAAGTTGTTGACCATAGCCATTTATAGCTCAGCTTGATATTATGGCCCCGCGATGTATACTTCATTTTTATACTTTTCTGCTGGATGATTAAGACCTAGATAGAGCAGGACTTATATACCAACACATGTACTTTATGAACATGCTCATTTTCAAGGCTTCTCACTAGAGTGCTTTCAGCATTCTCTGCTATTGTTTTTCAGAGAGATAATTCTTTTTGTTGCAGGATGGAGTGAACTCTGAGATTGCTGAGGATATGTTTTCATTCATTCCAAGCTATGTGAGAGAAATTGCAGTATTTCAGAAACTACTTCAAATTTTATCTCCTCATAACCAAAGAACTTATCAGACCCTTTTGTGTTATGTTTGTTCTAAGAATTGTAAATTTTACATTAAATAAAAGCATACGAGGACTGTTGGAAGTGAGAGCATACCATATCGCTGCAATAAAGCTGTATGTTTTATTGTTGATAGGATATGGAGCATTGCCAAGCAGTGAACCAGTGAATTAGAATTTGGCAACGCTCCATCCATGCCTGATACAGTTTGGGTTAAATTTATGAAATCCACTGCTTCCAGAAATTCACTGTGCCTAAGGCCCCTCAGTACCCTTCAAAATAAAAAATAATAATAATACATTTGTAAAGTTGTGATTTTACCTTATTGAAGAGAAATCATGAATATGTTTCCTGGCCTAAATTGCTGGCTATTTTTTTAATTTTAAAACAATGATGATCAGTATCTTTTTGATAGATCATAGGTTCTTTCTAAATCTTTGATGCAATAAAAAAAAAACACTCTTAGATACCATAGACTTAACCATCTTCAGAAAATGTCTGTGGCTGCACAATACTTGATAACCTCAAGGAAAGAAAGCAGTATCAGCCCTGTTCAAGTCACAGGGTCTTGTCCTTCTGTCTGTAAAACTTTTTTTTTTTTCTTTTTTAATTTTAGGGCAGGATGTACATGGTCTCACTACTAGATCAGACTCACAGTGACTGTCCTGTTTTCAGCCTCCTAAGAGCTGGGATTACCAGCACAGGCCATCATACCCAGTCTCAATAGTGGTCTTAGAGCATTCCAGTGGCGGGGCCCAGCACGGTATGCTGGGTATGGAACCCCGGCAACTATGCTCAGCCAAAGCAGGGACTTTGGTCTGATGAGCTATCTGGCCCATCCTTGTCTGCAAAACTTAACAGTACCTTTTGTTTCTTTCAAAGAATTAAAACTACAAACAGATGTGAAGAAGGCATCCTCATTAGCAGTACCTAAAACTCCTTTTTATGAGGGCATGCTTTTCAAATCCTATGGAGGGGTGGGGAGTCAGCCTGACTGTCTAAGCTCCTGCCTGTAAAACACAAGGACCAGAGTTTGAGCCCTAGTACCTCATGCTGTGCTGGCTAAGCCAGCCATGGAAAACCAGGTGTGGTGGTGCATATCTATAATCCCAGTGCCAGGGAGACTGAGGCAGGAAGATCACTATGAGTCTGAGCTCTGTAACAAGATACTGTACCAAGTAAATAAATAAATAAAATAATTTAAAAATAAAAAATGATATCAGATGTAATAGATGATGCCTAATAAGTATAGCTCTAGGTTGATCAGCATCGTGATGCTGAGCTCTCCTACTTTCTACAGTTCCTGTAGGATGAGGTCTCTTCTCAGTAAGTGGATACTCCTCAACCCAGTGCAGCACTTCAGCTGCCAAGTGCTGACCAGCCCTGTCACTCTTACCCGAACCTGTGTCTTTCTTAGGGACACACTTTCCACTTCCCTTCTTCTTTGGCCTTGACCACTGTGTGCAACGCAACGACCCCAGCTCAGCCTTCTCCTTTTCATTGTCTCAAGGCAAATATTGTTTTCTGCAGCTAATTTAAAGAAAATTGATGCGCTAAGTGAAAAGAAACATAAGGAAGTAAAGACCATCTTCACTATCTGTTTGAACAGACACTTAAAATGACAAAAGAAGTCTTTGACATGACAGTGAAGAAAATTCAACAGCATGGTAGAATAACAAAGGGATGTTTATCTTGTTTGGTAACTTAAGCTCCACTAGGAAATTTTGTCCTATAATCATTCTTTCCCCAGTTTTCATTGCATTCCCTTACAATATATCTTTTGTCAAAGTAGTTTCATTTTCTGTATACATGACTTCCAATTTTCTGTTTTGTCCTCCTATCTTAGCTTATCAGATGTTTTGCAGTTTCTCACTACTTGCCTTTATAAATTTGCATCAGTTATTTTCGAAAAACAAACTAAAGTCTCTGAAACTACATGTGAAGGGGCGGCAGGTTCAAGTGATTTCAGTATCATTCTTAAATCGCGCAGGCATTTTAGAGATAGTTCAATGCTTCAGGCTTTTCTCATACATTAAAATTAGTTATAAGGCTTTGGTTTACTGATTTCTTGATATTAGTGTAGCAGAGGCTAGGACAAAGATTCCAAATGAAAGGCCCATAAAAAACAATTTTTTATGTTGAAATACATAACCTTAAGCAGTAATTATCAAACACACAGCAAACAAATATGTTTGTACCTTCTGTACCGATAGAGTGATGCCTGATGGGTCCCATTAGGTGTCTTTCTCTGTTTTCTTAAGCCATCCTCTTTCTAATCCCCAGGGGCAGTCTCCTTTATCCCTCTGTATTTGCTAAGGAATTACTCCCTGTTGTCCTAAAGGAAATATCCGAAACTACCAGAACTGTACAAAGAGGAGTGAAATGTGTGCCTCACTCTGAAGGAACAAAACGAAACCCTTTTGCCTGAGTAAAAACATAAAAGCAAATGTTGATCTCATTTTGCATAAGTGGCTACACTCTGTCCTTACAGAGCACCCTCGCTAGCCAGCCTCCGAAAGCTCCACGGTCCTTGTCCTTCTGCCCTTCTTGCCTGGAAGCTACACCTTCCTGACTCATGTGTGGCTAGCCGATTTCATCCTTCTGGTTTCTGCTTAAGTATCTTACTTTGAAAGGATTAGTTCTTATATTTTCTCTTTTCTTCCTTTGCTTTATAAAATAAGTTGTATATCTTTCCTATCATCACTTGCATACTTACACTTTACCAGAGCCAGATAAGAATTAAATACTTCGTAATTAAATCAATGAATAAGCATTTTCTTCATCAGTATACTTGCCAGGCTGGTGCTCAAGCCACAGGGCTATCTCCTGGCCCCGATACAAATTTGTCTTAATAGCGCCATAGCTCTTGTCTTCATTCATGCTCTCTTTAAATACACACATATTTTACCTAGGCTCCTTATCACTCTCAAACTTTATGTAATTTAAAAATTTCCTCTAATAAACTAAAAATTCCTTGATAGTTGATTTTTTCTTTCATGCATTTTTGAAACGTTCATGCCATTAAGACACACACACATGCACACACACACATATGTATATGTATATATATGTACATATATACTAACTGCTCAAATAAGTTATTTAATAAATCGAATATAAATTATACTAGTAGCAAGTGTAAAAATTATATTTTTCCTTTAAAAACTATTTGGTTTTCTAAGATACGCTCAGATTGCCACTGGTCCATGTGGAAGGCAAATGCAACTAAATTCTGTGCTCAGAGAGCTAGCTCCAAATAGATATTTTCAAAAGAAAACGAAAAAGAAAAGTTGCCAAGCATGTTAATGTGATGGAATACAAAAGTAATTCTTTGACTTAATGAAAGAAATAACATTCTTGATGTCATCAATGGTGGCCAAAATATTCGTCAAGCATATTTTTCTGTGACTAGGAGAGCTCTGAGCAAAAGAGCACTTTCAGTGTAGCACACTCCAGGTACAAATTCTATGAAAGTTTGAAATTTTACTTTGAAACTTTAATGGGTACCGTCTTTTCCTCACTGCCAGTGCAATCTCTCAGTCTGTGCTCTGGCAGGCGAATAAAACAACTCTCACTGCAGCCGGGGGTTGACATTAATTAAAACCAGAAAATCATAAAGCATCTGTGGTGAATTTAGGTGCCAAACGAGATGGAGCAACTTGAAATGTAAACTCTTTACAAAGGTAACTGAATGTCAAAATCTTCACATTTTTTCTTAAATCATGATAATTAAAATACCTTTCTTTAGTACCTCATATGCAAGCTCTTCTAATTTAATTTATACAACTGGTATCACTAGGTCTTCCAATATTCCTGAGAAATAAGGTACAAGATTATAAACAAAAGTGCTTATTTTAGAGAGAGAGAGAGACAGAGAGAGAAAAAAAAGAAGGAAAGAAAGAAAAAGAATAAAAGAGAAATATATTCATTCTGCATCATACAACATAATCTAAAAGAATATACTATTTGTTTCTATATATTCTTGGCTTGAAGGTTTGTGCAACTTGCAAACTGAGAGCAAGATTTTTTTTTTCTTTTCTGTATTTAGGACAGGGTCTACAGGGCCTGCAGGGTCTCACTGTGTAAACCAGACTCATAGTGATTCTCCTGTTTTCAGCCTCCCGAGGGCTACGATTATAGGCATGCACCACCACGCCCAGTCTCAGCTGCACTCTCTGCAGGTCCCAGGGGTGGGGCCAGCATGGCAAACCAAGGATCGAATCCTAAAACAGGTGCTTTAGTCTACTTCAGGCCAGCCCTCAAGAGCAAGATTTGGTTTAGTGAATTTCACCTTCCGTTTCTCTTTATCTTAATGGATGAAAAAACTCTAAACATGAGTACTGGCAGGGGCATAGCTTGGTGGCCTAAAACCGGGCCTGGCAAGTTCAAGGACTGAGGTTTGATACCCAAAACTGCATGCTGGGTCAACCCAGGCATGGTGGCACATGCCTGTTATCCTAGCACTGGGAAGGCTGAGACAAGAGTGTTGTTAGGAATCCAAGCTGTGTAGCAGAATATTCATGTGCATTACAAGGTCACTTATCTGTGCTGCTCAAATAGCTCATCAGATTAAAGCACCTGTTTATGGAGATGCAGCTGCCAGGGTTCCATCCTAGGCATATCATGCTAGCCCCACCCCCGGGACTCAGTGAGATTGAGACTGGGAGTAGTAGCACATGCCTGTAATCCCAGCTCTTTGGGAACAGAGGTGGATTGCTATGATTCTGATCTACGTAGTGAGACCCTGCAGACCCAATAGACCCTTACCAAAAAATACAAACAAACAAAAAACAAGGTCACTTGTTGAAGTCCACATCCCTAATGTGCTGATAATTGGAGGTAGAGACTCAGAGAGATAATTAGGCAATAATAACAGAGCTCTCTTAAATGGAATTAATGCTCTTATGAGAAGAAGTAACAAGATTAAAAAAATCTCTCGCCCCTTTGCCCTATTCTTCTTCCTTCCACTAAGGACAGAGCAGGGAAAGGCTGTCCTACACCAGAAGGAGCATCCTACTGGCCGCTGATTCAGTCTTGGACTTCTCAGCCTCCAGCTGTGGGAAGTTCATGCTGTGGGATCACCCGTGTGTGGAGCTCTGGTATGGCAGCTCGCACTGAGAAGCCCAAACTTTCTGTCTCCATCAACTGCTCAAGCAATGAAGAGATAAAGAAAAGTAAAAAGTTGAGTGCTTAGACCTCACTATAGAAATGCTGCTATGAACTCAGAGAAAGTGGAATGCACCCTTTAAGATAAGGAAAAACTCAACAAAAATCCAAAAGTATTTGAGACTTGCAATTTGTTTGAATAGTTTCATTAAAATCTTAAAGAAAATAGGAGAAATATTACTAATGAGCCAGATGGTTAACAAATATGGCCTAACAAATGGCCACATAATTTCTAGGATATTGATTATGTTGTTTAAAAAGTTCAGTCAGGGGTTTAAAATGATTCTAATATTGAAAAACTATAGTAATTAGTACAAAGTATATCAATATTGTACTAAAAATACAGTATTGTACTACTAATAAAAAGTCAATAAACTACTCCACCAAAATATTTCCCTTTTCTTAAAAAAAAAAAAAAAAAAAAGAAAATGGTCTCATCCTTTTTTTTCTTTCTTTCGTGTTTTAATGAGAGAAGCCCTGCTTAGAACTAGCTTGCTTCCCACTCAGCCTGCCTCCTGTCAGGCCTTGGAGTGCACCCCTCCACACCTGGGTTTTCTCTTTGATTTTGCATACACACTCTAGCTCTCTCATGACTTCTCTGCAACTACAAAAACGAATAAACTCTTGATGTGACTTGCTTCCTGCTTCTACCATTGTCAAAACGTTCTGCCTCAGCAGCTTTCTGGAGAGAATCCTTGGGTGAGCCTGGCTTCCATCTGGAAAATTCTACTTTTCTAAATTTTGGTGACTCATTCCTCAGCAGCCTGTAGAATTCAAAGTAGTAAGTCATCACCCACAACCACAAAATGGAACAAAAGTCCTCCAAAAGTTATACGTGTTTCTTCTCCTGTAACAGAAAAGTTCCTTCACATTTGAGTTTGAATTAAAAATTCAGTTTGATGGAAGCCGACGTTATTCTTGTCAGAAAGACTGCAGTTGATGAACAGCATTTAAGACAGCATTTAGGCTACCACCCCTGATTCAGTAGTTCATTTGCATTTGCTATGGTGACACGGACATCATAGGGATGCGGTGGCCCTTCAGAAAGGTGACTCCATTCACAGGACACTCTGGGAGCAAGTAACTCCTGGAGTCAGACCTAGGATTCCCTCCTGAGTTGAGTACTACTGAATTGTCACATGCTTTCAATTAATATGGTTAGGAACTACTTTGTAGAGCTGTTAAACACTTTTCTTAGTTACTTAGATATTTTAAGTATCTCTGAAACCTAAGTACCATGGGGAAATTTATTGGAAATTGCAGATAATCCATCTGTAACAGTGGTAAATAAGGCAGGTAGGAAGATCCTCAGGAAGAATACATTTGCTATGTCGTTGTATCATACTTCCATATAACAGTACTATTAATGGAATAAAACGATTGAACAATCTGTGTATCTAGAGGAAAACATTGCCAGTTCTATTCCTGATCACAGAATGAATCAGACTTGTTAGACAATTTTCTTTAATTTTACTTTCTAAATTTCTATTCAAATACAAGGAAATTCTCAAAGAAACAAAGCATATCCAAACTGACAGTCTCACAGTTAATGAAATGCCTCTGTGAGGACTGCAATCAATAAGAGTAGAATCTGTGTTGATAAACAGGAGGATGGCCTCAGCAGAGCATAGGGCAGGGATGAATTATTCAGGAGACTGCTTTGCCATTCTGAAGGTGTTTCCACGCTTCCAGCTCCTCAGTGACAAGAGCACGTGCCTTAGTCTCTCTGACTCCAGCACCTCCTGAACAACTCCATCTCTGTCTTCCTTCTTAGTCTGAACCCAGTGTACCATAGGGCCCAAGGCACTTACAGCTTTTCTAAGCATGAACACCAAGGGAAGCGAGTAACTTGTTATAGGTCATAGACCCACAGACGGAGCTGATGGCGAAGAATGCGCCACTGGTCATGTAGAGAAGACCGTGACCTAGACACTTTAATTCCAAGGGACTTCCAGGCAGGGCTAATGTGAGTTGGGAGAGGGAAATTAGTAGTTAATAAGGAGAATAATAAAAAAAAGAGGCTATTTCCCTTTGCTAAATGTCTGTAATTTGTGTCTCTTCCCATTAGTTTCAAAATGGAGATAATAATAGCAACAACCCAATCCCTCTGAGGACGGCAAAGCTCTGCCCTTCTCTGGACTTTCTAGAGTGGTAATTGTGACATTCTCTGTGCAATCAACAGTGCTTGGGAATTGGAAAGGGCTGAAACTCACTAGCTAGCCACATCCCCCGCCTCAGTATTTCCTTCAAGTCAGCCTTCTTAAATGACCCTAGCATTAGAATTTTGCCACATCTTCTGGGAAAGCAATTATAAAGCTAATAATTTTAGTGTTATTAATTTTTTATATCCAGGCTAAATTTTCCTTGGCTTAATTCTTTCCATTTATTAATGTTTATCGGCCTAAATAGCTATGCTAAATAATGTACACGTGAGCAAAACTAACATTTCTGCATTTCAACATTTGATGAGGTCTGAAGATAGGTCAGATTCTTTCTGGAACTGAATTACAGTTCCAATTTCTCCTAAAACATAAGTATTTCAAAATAAATATTAATTTTCAAAGACTCTGACTTTTGAAAGTCTGCATAACTTTGCTTTCACCATTTTGATTGATCAGACTGAATTTATTCTGTTGGAAATTTTATTTTAAAATAATTTCATAGAAAATTATTTTAAAATAAAATTTATGTCTTTATGCCACAAAGCAAATGCCACAAGCGGTGTTGACTTCCACTTGTTGGACTCCAAACTCACAGAACAATCATCAAAAGCCTTTCCTATCTGATCACCAGAAGAAATTCTTCACAGAAGGTCAGCAGGGTTTGACCTAGTTCTGGCCTGCAGGAGTCTGCATCAGAAAATAAAATTGGCCACACTTCAAGGCTGTCTTCTAAAGCTCCCAAGTGACTGGAGAATATGAAGTGTTCCAGAGTTTTTATCATCTTTCTGTACATCAGAAGGAAAGGTAACCTGATTGGGTATCCTGAGATATTAGGATTTCAGTAATCAGGTATTCAGGAAATAGGGTGTGAAGCACACAACTACCTGTCAAACACAAAATTGCCCTGCTGTGAACTGTAAAACATAGCTCTTTGATTGGAAATCACTAAAAGGTAAAAGTATTTCTTAAGTGTATCATTAAGTTTAGTAGTAAAATTGAGAAAATTAATGAGAAAATATGGGCAAAATCTCAGATGCTCTTGCACAGTGTTTTATTTGCTTTATTCAGATTGTGATGGAGCATAGTTAGAACAATTAATTAGCTACTATCTATAGACAGCAACATTTTTAAGTTAGGCTTCCAAAGCCAAAGAAGTCACTCACTCCTGGCTTTCGTGTTTCAGTGCTGCAGCCACTTCATGGGCGTGAGAATCGAAAGGAATAAAGCAAGAAAGCACAGGCAGATGTTGCCGAGCCTGACAAACAAGCACGTGAAGGGAAAGCCTGTTACTTTCAATTAAAATCACACCAATTGTTTCTCCCCATGTATTAGTTCTCAGAGGAGCTGAGCCAAGTCAATCTCATAGGGTACATTTCATGGGTTTTTATAAGCCCATATTCGAAAAACTGTGTAGGATTTTGAGAAATCCTTTTAGACCATGGATCAGATATTTTAATTTCCTTCATCAGATATAGTCAGTGAGAGGATCATCAATATATGCTCGAGCATTGCTCTGAGAATATGTCTTTCTACCACTGTGTTTCAAGCTTTTAAAATTCCAGAATTGGAATAATATCAAACTAATGATATCTCTGAATAGCAACCAATATAGTGAAAATATAACCTACAGAAGAAAGAAAATATTTGTAAACTATACACCTGATGGTTGGTCAATATATGGAATGCTTAAAGAATATAAACTACCTAATAACAAAACAAAGCAAACAAAATCATACAAAACAACAATAAACTCTATGAGAGTTTATTTATTTCAAAAATCAAACTCTATTTTGATTTGACTTTTGAAATAAACACTCAAACTTAATAAATATTTTTTAAAAAGGAAAACATAAATGACCAAGAATTTAATTTTTTTAATTGAATTCACTAATCATCAGGAAAACAAAAATCAAACTTCAACATGATATCACCTTGGTTTATTAAGAATGACTATTATAGTAAACAAGAAAAGGTAGGTATGGACAAGCACACAGGGTAAAGGAAACATGGGCGCAGCGTTGGTAGAAATGTAGCTTAGCACAGCTGCTCTGATAATGTATGGAACTTGCTCACAAAGAGAGAAAACAGAATCAGCATTTAATCCAGGGTTCTCCCTCTAGGGGATAGGACTAAAGGAAAGGAAATCATTATGGTGAAGAAACTTCTACACTCCCATGATTATTACAGCATTATTTATCATAAACAAAAGAGGAAATGATTTTAGTCTATCAGGTAATGCATGTACTAAAAAATGTGTTATGTTATTCTGCGGAGCATGACAAAAAATAAAAGGGATGGAAATCCCTATCTAAAAATGTATAAGGAGTTGAATTTTATCGGATGAAGTGAAGCATGCGTTAGGCGAAGAACAACAGTTATCACCAGACCTTCCTCCTAGGTGAAATACAAAGCCTTGATCTCCTAGATGTTCAGAGATAAACGGTATTCTCTAGAGGCTGGGGAGAAGGAAGCAAGAGGGGATGGATGCACCGAAGTTGGTCAACAGGTTCTAAATTACAGGTAGAAAAAAGAAATGAGATTTGATTTTCTATTGCAGAGTAAGGGGATTATCAGTGACAATCAGAGAAAGGATCTTGAGTGTTTTTACAACAAATAAATAAGAAATATCTCCAGAGGTAGAGATGCTTGTCTGAATTTCAGCATTACTTAGCACACACATGTCTCAAAACAATCTTCATGTGCTGAGATAGCAAATGCTCTATGTGTCAAGCAATTAAATATGGAGCTGAAATAAATAAAACTATCAGAGTAGGTTCTCTATAAGAATAGGTCAAGAATATTAAATTTCATAATTTCAAACATTTCTACATCCCATGTTTATCTAGTCAGGCGTTAGGACAATAACTAATGTTTTCTGGGTTTTAGATATTCATTTTGCAAGAAGCAAACCAAGAAAAATGTTGCTTTTTAATCCCAAAGCTTGCCGTGGCAAGCAATGGAATATGAACACTGCCTAATGTTTTTAAAAGATATATAATCATTTATAACTGGAAACCAAAGTGTCCAAAATATATAATTCTTCAAGTAATAATCAGTGAGACTTTTCTTTTCTATATTTGCGGTCAGGAAAACTATGTATTAATAAACATAATCCCAGTTTGTTTATCAATGCTCCGCAACCACACTGTAACAGAAGAAAGCTAAAGGACAGTATACGGCTAGAGGTTTGAAGTACAAGACATAGAGTCCCTGCAGTTTGTAAAAAGAATCAAAAAAATTTTCTTTTACCTGGTTTTAAAAATTAATGAGCTGAAAGTATAATGGATTTACCTTTGAAAATGTTTGTCGATCTATTCTAATGCAGTTATGTATTAGGGTCCCTTCTGGTCATGTTTGAATGCCTCTGAGTTTGCACAGGATGACGGTGGACCACACCTTTTTTTTTCTGCTATTCTAATCAGATTTATAAATATTTTTACTTTTCTCACTTCTACACTTTTTATAGAACAAGATACATATAAAGGTTTAATTTTAAAATATACACTATACTTAGCATAGAAAACTCAAAAATTAGGGCCGGCCAAACAGCTCAGCAGATTTAAAGTGCCTGCAAACAGGCGCAAGGGCCAAGGTTTGATCCCTGGGCCTACAGTGCAGACCTCGCCCCCCACCCCCTGGAGTGGGGGCAGTGTTGCTGAGACAGCAATTGCGGCTGGATGTGGTGGAGCATGCTTGTAATCCCAGTATTTGGGAGCCTGTAAACAGGCTGATCATTTGGGAGGCTATAAGCAGATGGATTGCTGCGAGTCCAGTCTAGTAGTGAGGTTCTGAACACCCTGTAGACCCTTCCCTAAAATACCATAGAAAGAAAGAAAGGAAGAGAGACAAAGAGAGAGAGAAAGAGAGAGGAAGGAAGGAAGGAAG